>JAKCPI010011565.1:0-11520 GCA_023213315.1 Euborellia annulipes | reverse complement strand
TATCGCTTTACAACGTCCCGACACCAATTCATTTTTGGATGACCATATTCGTTCGATTTGGGAGTAAGAAGAATCGTAATGCTTGAAGAAATTGGGAAAATTGCGGAAAACTATGGTGGGTGAGTGAACTGCGACGGCGATTCGGTATTAAACAAACAAGCTGAAATTAAGCGTCATAGAACATTCTTCGGTATCAAAGAATATAAATTATTTAATTAAATTAACGGGGCAAAAGAAACATAGAAGAAGGAGATACAGATTTAAACTTAGTGTTTTCGCCTGATGGATTATGGATATGAAAGACACAACTCTTGGATGAAGTGCCTTGGAACCCTAAAGATGTGCACTGGACCGTTGCGTATCGCAATATGATACTCGGCGAGATAACTACTCCAAATATTCAAATTATAATTATCTAATTGTTTTTTTTATTATAAAGGCGAGTGCAGATGATGAGGAACTTGCATCCGAAGTTATAAATAAGGTCGAGAGATCGGAGAGGATTCACCGGAGATTTCAATAAACGTCTAGGGGAGGAATTAGTCAATCGTGATGGCCAGAAGTAAGTATTAAGTATTATTCAATGATATTTGTCAAATATTGATAACACGGAATTATTTACAGGGATTTAAGCAAACACACGAAACTTATAACGTTAGCATTCTCGGATTCACATACGGAACATGAATATCAATTACATAAAGAGGCATTTTTCATCATTTTCGTCGTTTGGACTCCCAGTTGTGTTAATTCTCACTGCGCTTGCGCAATTATGCGTTCTACCAAGGTTTGTTTCTTCTTTTTCTATTATTATGGAATAGTTTTATTTTAAATTTGTCCCTCCCAAGTGATATAAAAAATACTTGTCGCCATATACGTAATACAGGCGTTTTGTGCTTGATAATACTTCAGAGTTCGTATCTCAATCACTGATACGCTACCCGTCAGCGATAGATAACGGAAAAAGGCAACAAGTGGATGTTCCAATGTTATTGAATCGACGAAAACACGAGAACTTTGTGCAAAAATGATTAAAAAAAAAAAGAATTAAATTCATTCACAAGTTCCGTGTGTGCGGTAAATTGACAGATTTCAAATTGAATAAAATTGAATCAAAATCCAAAGAGAAAAGAAAAATACTTTGATGATGGAGTCAGAAGAAAACTTCTACTTACATCAAAGCAAGTTTTAGAATACACTATCAAAGTGATATTATCTACAAAATTATATAAATAAAGCCGATTAAAATTGAATAATTAATAACACAGGCCTGCGTATTTCCAATTTTTGAAAATTGCGTCAATGTTGTCAGGTTTGGTGGCTTAACTTAATCTTTTTAGGTGTGTTGAATCCAAATGGTAATGCCTCATTTTAATTGTTTTGGAAGTGTTGGGTAGAAAAGCATATCACTATGAGGCCTGCACGAGCATGTGAAAAAGAGTATTTTCCGTAGAGGAATGTGTGCAGCATGTTCGTGGGCCACTAGGTTCATCGGGTTCACCAGACCACTGTTCATTGCAGAGAATATGAAAACCTAAAACCTGAAAACTTTGGGTTGTTTGATGAGTTTCTTTTTTTGAAGCTCCTTTTACAGCTTTCTCCTTGGTGTTTTGTCCGGCAACTCTCTCCTCAGCATCTAAGAGTAGTCAGCAATCATATTAATGCTCCATCGTCCATTTCTTTCACGTTTTGGCGAAATCTTTTACCCTGTTCCTCATTTATGATTCCGAGGTTTTCTGGTAAGTAGTTAAGATGGTAATTCAGGGAGTGAAGTCTCAAACTCATCAAATAACCCAAAGTTTTCAGTTTAGACAGCATATACTGTGCAATGAACATTGGCCTAGTGAACCCAATAGCCCACAAACATGCTGCACAATTCATCTACTGAAAATCCTATTTTTAACATGCTCATAGTCATACCAAACATCTCCAAAACAATTAAAATGAAGTAAAAGATGGGAAATAATACATAACATGTCAAATATTAGTTTGAAAACATTGATGTAAGCCCAATCTTAAGCACAAACATATCTCGTAAACTTGCTATCTTAAACGATATATTGACTGGCTAATGAACAGTCTATTTGAGCATTGATTGAAAAAAATTCCATCCTTTTCAAACAAGGCTCTCTATCTAATGTAAGTATTCACTTCTGAAGGGAAAATCGTACTATAACAATAGTATGGTTTATAAAACTGTACGTGATGCAATTTTCTCACTATTTTTTCTGAATTTAGCCCTTGAAAATACATAAGAATCACCCTTTAGATTCCAAACAATTTTTACATCGCAGGCCTGTGTAATTGATACCAGGCGAGGGGGTCTCTTGGCATTCCACCTGCCTTTAAGATCAAGGCAACGGCCATCGACTTCTCACCATTAATCTCATCAAAAAGTATTCTTTTTCTTGCCTATTTGACAAAAATTCCTGAATTTGGATGGATTGACGTCTTGTTATTTTTTCTGACTCCATCACAGCTCTTTTATTCTTTGTCCATTTATGAAATATTTTGTTTACACATCCCCTCAGACTCAGGTGTATTTCCGTTGTAAATATAAAATCCCATGCCTATACCTATTTAGGGACGATTTTTTTTTTGGAACGAAGTTCTTTTACGCGCGGTGAATTGGCAGAAATCGTCACGTAAGAAAAAAGCGTTAAAGCGCTCGAGCGCCGGCGGAAGAAGACGAGGCTAGCCGAAACCTTGGCGAGGCCACGCCTACCCCCCACCGGCTCTAGAGAATTCTCTTTCTCTTTATGTGTGTGCGTGCGAGTATCAAGATTAATTAAGATTAATATTATATTCGGAGTTGAGGAAAAGGCGTGAGGAACTTCGTCCCACGACCCCATTTTAATAAAATCCATTCTAATAACGTAGAGATATCTCAATGAATTTTGTTGTTTTTTTAGGGATTTCATTCATCTGGCATCGCCGTTAATTGGATCCTTCCTTCTTTTGTTTTATAATTTATTGCTGGTGGCCGAATTTTTCCCAAGGGTGAGTCAAGAACATTTTCTTTTTTTTTTATTTAATTTAAAAATTATATATTTAATGTAGTTTAGAGAAAGTATTGCAATCGGGGTAAAATAAAATATATCGACGGAAATACACGTTTTATGATCTTCTTCTGAGTCTAAAAAAATATATATATATTTATGTTTGTAATCAAAATATCTTTTAATATATGCATAGGCCATATTTTTTTTTTTTTTTTTTTGTAGAATTATTTATTAAAATTAACTGTTTTGAAGGTTTACTCTCGTTTTTGTAAGTGTTTGAGCTACAATAAATTTAACTCGCGGAAATTTTTATTTCGTTGACGACTGTTTCGGTTACAGAGAAGTGACTATCATTTGTTCTTAGGCATGATGATTGATTGATAGTTCTGTTTGATCACAGTTTCGGTCACACCCACAGTTTCGTTCATAGAGAAGTGTTGTGCCGAAAATTTTAATATTTTTATATAAATAATAATTTAATCAAGACATTGATAAATGAAGTCTGACCGTATCAGATAAATGATGACTCAAGGGCTAGACAAGAGAAAGATAAGATTCTTTCCCACAGATAATAAAAAAGGATATTTTTCACGATATTCGACTCTGCAGAGTTGCTAGAAGTCACCTACAAGGCAATATGAACTGTCGAGTTGCATCTCGACGTCAACAAAATTTATACAGAATATGCATTTAACGTGGGACCTTATGTCCCCACCATCAATCAGGTCGCTATATAAGCTCCAGGATGGACAAAAGTAATCAGCTTTGCCTCCCGACTCACTTGATAGACACAATCTCCATCTTCAACAAACGTATACTTATATATAGCATTTATATTTTATTCACCAAGTTACAATAAATATTTTATATTTTAACTACCTCTAACCAAAGGAATATTTGGTGGTGGCGGAAACTACTAAAACATTGGTGAACGTCAAGCAGCAACGAAGAGACACCGGACATAACAGAAGTGACTATCATTTGTTCTCAGGACTCACGTTGCCGTTGGGTCACAGTCTCGATCATACTCACAGTTTTGGTCACAGAGAACTCTCCATCATTTGTTTTCAGGCCTTATGATGTCATGTACGGTTCGATCACAGTTTCAGCCAAATCCACAGTTTTGGCCACAGTCACAGTTTCTGCCACAGAGTACTCAATCGCAACTAAATAATTATTTCCGACAATAATTAAATTATTGTATAACTTCTCGAACACATGCAAAACGAGAGTAAACTTTAAAATTACGTAGTTAATTTTAATTTTTTTTTTAATTCCACTTTTTGGCTGCAGAGGTCATTAGGGTTTTAATTTGTATATGTATTTTTTATTTGTATAATTTGATTTTTATATAACAATACCGGCGGCGATTCCCCGGAGGCTTTTGAATTTAGAGATTTTTTTTTCAAATATCATTTACCAGATAAAATTTGGTATTTGTTAATTATAATTATAGTCTACATATCTACTGTATATACCTACTTTAAATAAAAAAGGAACCGTTTTTGAAATATAATAAATATAAATTTGATGAATACTTTCAAGTGACTATCGTGTCAGCAGCAGATTTTTTTTTCTAATAAAATAAAAATAAAAATTTTGATGAATTGAAATTGTTATAAAAGTAAATTGTACATTAAAATATGAGCTCTCAATAAAATATTATTAGAAGGAAATGGATAGAGAGAGAGAGAGTTTTATAACTAAAATAATAATCTCTCCCGCCCCTCTCCCCTCCCCCCTTCACACACATACATATAGAATAATGAGAATTTGATTGCTAAAAGTTTTAATAGTTCATAAAAACGGATGGTTCTATTTTCTCTAAATCAAAATATAATGATGGAAATGATAAGAGAGTGGGGGGGGGGGGGAGGGGGGGATGCCATCTAGAATTCCACTCATGAATTAATTAACTAGTACAAAGCAAGCATAACGCAAAATTCCAATTGGAAATTCCATTCAAATTTCCAAATATACTGTGTATCTACGTCATTAATTTGAATATGTTCTTTTCTTTTTTTTATTTTCTCTAACCTATAAATAGAGGGATTCCTAATTGATGGAAATACAAGTTTTGAGGTTCACTTGTCAGTAAACAAAATATCTCAACAACAAAAAGTTCTACGAGGTTGAAATTTAGTATTTGAGTTGAATACCCGCCTAGCGCGGGGAACCAAACTTTTAAACAAAAATCCTCCAAAGAGTACTAGTACTTTACTGATGCACTTTTCGATTTTTTAAAAATTCGCTGCAACGATTTTGATTAAAATTCAAAAATCAACTATTTTTAGATGCTCTTTAAAATGTATATTCTCATTTTGCCTTTGAAATCTTTTGAAGCACACTTTACTCTTGTACTTCATAGGAGAAATGGTTGTCATGGTAACAAAATATAAATATTTTCCCACGTTTATCAATTTACATCCTGAATATTGGCGGAAACTAATTATATATCGACACAAAAAATATCTGGTGTGACAAACACAGAACACAATTTTCTCTCAACTTTGATATGAGAAAGTTTTGTTCTGTGCGATCACTCACACCAGATTTTTCTTGAATATCACATGAAGAGTTTTAAATTATTAAAAAAAAAAAATAGTCTTTAGACTATTGATTTATTACAATACACTAGAATTCGAAAGTTTTCTGATATTTTAAAAATTCGTATTTGTTCAAAAATGCTTCGTTTTCCCGCTAGCCGCCATTTTGTTTTTGTTTTTTGTTTCGCTAAATTTTTTTTTACTAGAATAGTTTGATTAATTATGATGAAATTTGGCATGGAACTTACTGAGGTAAAGGACTAGTGTTACTCAACCTTATCTTATGATATTTTTCAAAATGGCGCCCATTTGAAGGAAAAAAATTCTTATCATGATATTTTGTTTAAAATGAAAAAATAAAACTTTTTTCATTCTTGTGATTATTTATTTTTTTTTTTTTAATATACAGTCTTTTCCCATAGGAAACCATTAGGTTCTATCTCGTCTTATGAAAAAAACCTAATAAATTTTGATAATTAAATCTCTCAATTGAAAAATAATAAAATTTGCCTTATATAATTAAATTTCGTTTTTTTTCCTTGATAATTAGAATTAAATATTTTCTTAATCTCCACAATTTGAATAATTCATTGATCCAATTAATTTTGTTTTATTAAAACTTTCATTTGTGGGATTTAAATGGCTACCAGCAAACAATTCCCTTGAAGGGTCTACATTTTGGTTTGAGATAGTTGGCAAAACGCAAGCTTAGATTAGTATTGAATCACGGTTTAGAGATTAATCGGGATTAAACTAAAAGGGTTTGTGTGCGGGAACATAACACTTGACCGCAAAGAGAGAGAGAATTATTCAACGAATTCAAGATCAAAAACCAAATATTTTAATAAGTTCATGCTATTATCAAGTTTGTATAAGGTTTACAATTTTAGTTTGTAATCATGAAAAATTTATGAACCTAATTATTTTATAAAAAAAAATTTGCAGAAAAATTAGAATGCTCTAAATAATTAAATTAAACATTAAAAAAAGATCTGGTCATCTATTACGAAAAAAAGGAGATGTAGAGCGTATATATCTATATGTAAAAACCTATATGTATATAAAAGGTAAACAATCAAATTGTCAATTAGATCTAGTGAAATATACAAAACATTTTATCAACGGAAATAGAATACGAATCTTTATCAAATTTATATTCCTAAATGAGGAGGCTAAGGACCGGTTGTAAGACCAAAATTTCGGTATAAAGCTTAAATTAACTAAGGAGTGAAATTAGAAACACAAGCCTTGTTTATTTATTTTTGTTAAAAAATTAATTAGCTTTAAATAATTAATTTTAATTTTTAATAATTTTTATAAAGGATTTTTGGCATTTATTTATTTACAAAAATAATAATAAAATTAATTTATATAATAACAATTATGAGATTTAATTATTTATAATTCTTAATTAAACATTAAAAAGAAACGATGAATGATGAACTAAACTCACATTGAACAAAAAAACTGAGATGTAGAGCATATATATAAATGATTTACATAGTAAATTAAAATTAAATATACAAATTAAACACTAGGTTATTTGTTTCAAAAGTTTACAAATATTAAATATTATTGTACATTTATTTATGTGTTCAATTAATAGTAGTATATTTCTCGTATAATATTAAATATTTCCATATACTGTATTATATTTTTGACAGAAAGCATTTGAATTTTCTTTAAATATATGTAGACCTAACATGTTAAAAATTAAAAGCCAATAATTTAAAAAAACTTTTTATTTATTTATTAATATTAAAAAATATTCTTAGAAATCCAAAAAAAAATAAATAAATTACACAAAAAAAAATTATAATATTCGATTCTGAGACGCGGTTACCTTATTTTTTCCCAATTTTCTTACAGCTTCTCTCGTCGACACTAGGATCTGATTGTGTGTGTAATTTATTTAAAAATTTTTTTTAAAATTTTTTTTAAATATTTATTTTATAATTTTTCAGGTCAAACAATTGCAATTTTGTTTTCGAATTCATTCATCTTCAGGACCTGTACAGATAATTTATTGTTATTACATTCAACATCTTATATAATCATACATACTCAAATATATATATATATATATATATATATATTATATATATATATAATCACAGAACATTTCATTTTAAACCTAGGATAACAAATTTTATAAGATTTTAAGAAATGTTCTGTGATTATATATATATATATATATATATATATATATGAATATGTATGATTATATAAGATGTTGAATGTAATAACAATAAATTATCTGTACAGGTCCTGAAGATGAATGAATTCGAAAACAAAATTGCAATTGTCTGACCTGAAAAATTATAAAATAAATATTTAAAAAAAATTTAAAAAAATTTTTTAAATAAATTACACACACAATCAGATCCTAGTGTCGACGAGAGAAGCTGTAAGAAAATTGGGAAAAAAAAAATTAGTTGCACAAGGCGAGATTCGAACTTGGGATTTCATGTTTACAAAGAATGAACGCTGCCGTTTTAGCCACCGCGGCTTTTGTAATTGTTAGCGACATCTTAAGGCATACTGGCAAAATCTTTAACATTTTTTTTTTTAGACGAACGGTTGAGAAGTGCGTTCTCTCGCTTTAACAGAATTTGTTTTTCATTAAGTACTACACGTAAAAAAATTTTCGTCCCCTTGTTAGTTAAATAAAAGCATTTAAAAAGAATCCTTTAGACAAAATTCTTTATAAAAATTTGTTTATCCCTCGAGACCAAATTTCATAGAATGGAAAGGTTGGCAACTTGATTGAATATCATCTAAAAAAAAAAAAAAAAAAAACAACGAGTACCCTTTACTAATTGAACACTTTTTTTCTTACCTCCTCGTGTTGCTGCCGCTGCTGCTGATTTAATTTTGACTTAATTTTAAAAATCCATCTCTCTTCATCAAGCTTGCAGATTAGACACTTGGCGAGAGCTTGAAACTCGCCTAATTAGTTTTCTAACCCCTTCCCCCCATCCCCTCTTGAGAGGGAAAACTTCTACTTAAGTTAAAATTTACTTTGGAATTTGAATTATTATGTTATCTTAATAAATTATACTATATAGGCCTGTTGTAAATGATGGAGTAGGAAGGGCGCATATTTTATAGGCATCGTAGAAATTAATAGCGCCAGTAGAAAATCTACTAGCGCCAGTCCTCTTGTGTTTCTCCTTTAAAGGAGAGCCTTGACCTTTTCGAAAGAGAGGGTCCTGTGCGCGCATTCTCTTGAATATTAATCTAGAAAAGAATCCCGAAGCCATCAGTGGGCTAGTTCTCTTTTGACATTAGCTCAACGTTCCCGAACCGAAGCCGATAATTCCCTAGTTGTTTTAAATTTTTTTTTTAATCGAAGGAAACCGAACTGCATACTGAAGGACCGAAACAATAAGGTCGAGACCTAGCAAGTGGTTTAAACTTGTCCTCGTGTCTTGGGATTCTATACTAGATATTAGCCTATTAATCTTATTTATTATTTAAAATTAGGTTATGTAGTAAAATAGTAAGCTAATATAATAAATTAATGTAATTAGTGTAGGAAATTTTTATTTAGTTTTCGGCTGTTTTCAAAGAATAGATTCGGTCACAGAGAACTGACCATTCTCGGGACTGAGAACCAAGGGCGGATACAAGGGGAAAAAAAACAACTTTTTTTAATGTAAAATTTTAAAAATTAATACTTAAAAATTTGATTTGTATTTATATTCTGGCAAACAAGTACAGAATGCGCCTTCAAATTACCGAAATTAAGTAAAAATTGTGTGCTGTGAGACTAGTCACACCAGATCCCCCCCCGAGAAACTCCTCTAGATCCGCCCTTGCTGAGAACAAACGATAGTCACTTCTCTGTGAACGATGAGGATAGTCAGTTCAGTTTGGTCACAGTTTCGGTCACAAAGAAATGGCCAACATCTGGCCTGAGAATAAGCGATAGTCGGTTATCTGTGATCGATGTTGGTCAATTCGTTTTGGTAATTCAATTCAATTCAATTTATTGTCTGATCTCAACAATACATATTTCTTTTTTTGAAACAATTATTCTCTGAGAAACCTTAAGTTTTATCTGTAGAGAAAATTGCTTTTAACAAAATCTTTTATTTATTTGTTTATTTTTTTTATTTTTGGCGTGACAATGTCTTACAAATCATGTGTGCAGAGTGGCCGGGTGCAATAGGTATAATTATGATGAATATACGGTTAAAAAGAATGATTTATCAGCTAAAAATTTCATCATTTATTTTTTACTATCATTTTTTATTTATTCAACAGTTTCGGTCACAAAGAAATGACCATCATCAGAACGAAAGATAGTCTTCTCTCTGTGAACGATGATAGTCAGTTCAGTCGGTCATAGATTCGGTCATAGAGTACTGACCATCCTCAGGGCTGAGAACAAACGATAGTCAATTCTCAGTAACCGATGATGATGGTTGTTCAGTTCGATTTGGTCAGAATCAATCGTCGTCAATTAAATAAAAATTTCGACAGTAATTCCATTAAATTATTGTATATCTTGCTCAGAACCCTGCAAAACAAGAGTAAACCTTCAAAAAAATTTAAAGCACTGGCCCTGAGAAAAAACGAGAGTCAGTTCTCTATAACCGATGAGGATGATGGTCGAAAATAGGGCGATTATTGGGTCAGAAATTGTTAAGGAAATGATGTTCCCCTCCTGTGGAGTGGGAGAGGGGATCGGCGCGCGCCGCATGGGACGTGCGCCCGTGCCTTTAAAATTATCATTTTCGAAATTCGAAAGTAGAAGATTTTTGACACCCACACCTAGAGTATCTTTTTGGAAATCGACATCCCGGGGCTGGCGGCGACCACCACCAAAGGTAGGGGGAAAACATCAACCAATTCTTAACATACAGTCCATTTGTTCTGGTCCTAGCGAGCCGGATTTTTATCTATCTTATCTTCAGCGAACCCTAAAATCATCCCCTATCTTTTTTATCCCTTATCTTTATCTATCTTTATCAAATCCTGCATCCGGATTTATTTATCAAATCCAGCACGGATTTAATCTATCTAAAAATCCTATCAATCTCTTATCATTTTATCAGCTCCAGCACCCAAAATATCTATCTTATATCAATTATCATTTATAATCTATCTCTTTTATAAAATAATCTATCTATTTTATAAAATATCTCATACTACAAAATATCTCAATCAAATTTCTAATAAAACTATCTTTAATGATATATCATTTAATATATCGTTAATAATTATCTTTTTCTATATCTTCAATATATCTTTTCAATAAGGTACTTATTATCTTTTTATCTCAAATCTCTTCTCATTAATCCTCATCTTGATACATTTTCACCTATCGCCGTTTTTCATCTTAATTTAATTCGATTAAAGTCCCATTCTTGGAATTTACATTTATAAATTATAAAAATTCAATTTTAAGCTCAATTCTTACCTTCTATGCCTTGGTCTTATCTTTTCAAAGAATTCCTATTATATCGATCTATTTTAAAACACGTCTCACCTTAATTAATATTTATTTAACAAGTACAATTCACAAAAAATGGCTTTTACTAATCAGGAATTAAAAGTTATTTTTTCTCATTCCCTTAAAATCGATGAAATTCTGGAAACATTTAATGAACATTATGCCTTTATTTCTATCACGTGAAACAACACCGAAAAATTTACAAATTATCAAAAATCGCGTTTCATATCTGGACCAATTGTTATCTCTTCTTAGGGGAATCTCATAGTAAAATTCTTGAAATTACATGCACCTAAGCAGGAAGACACCGAAAAATATTATGAAAAATCTAAATTGAAGATGAAAAGCCATTGAGAAAATGTATTTTGAAATGAAAGATGAATTACTCACAACCTCAGATGCCCCCCTCCCAGGGCCATCTAATCAACCCTATCATTTCATTTTCCTAAAATGGCAATCAAACATTTTAACGGTCACCCTGATGAATGGAGTGAATTTTATCATCAATTTC
>JAKCPI010011564.1:0-23988 GCA_023213315.1 Euborellia annulipes | reverse complement strand
ACAAGAGTAAAGTGGTCTTCAAACAATTTCAAAGACAGAATTAAAATATACATTTTAAAGCAACAAAAGTAATTGATTTATGAATTTTAAACAAAATCGTTGAACGCGAATTTTGAGAAAATCCAAAAAAAAAAAAAAAAAAAAAAAAAAAAAACAACTGAAAAAAGGATGCATCAGTAAAGTACTAATACTCTTTGGTCGATTTTGTTCAAAAGCTTCGTGTCAGGTCCCATGGAGGTGCCTAACTTAAATATAAAATTTAAACCCTCCTAGCTCTTTTCGTTCTTGAGATATTTTGTTCACAGACACACACACACAGACGACCATGTCACGAAAACCACTTTTTTGACCTCAAAACGTGTATATCCATCAAAATCTCGACATCGGAATTTTTGACATGAATCCAATACTTCTCCATCTCTGTTTAGCCAACAGATATGAGTGTAAGAGAAAGTAAAAAACTTTCCTTCAGTAATTGAAAGTTGTGATCTGTGCTTATCACATCAGACTTTTTGTGTCTAGCTTTCCACAGTAGGCTCTACATTACTTCATAGAATTTTTTTTTTATATTCCACCCTTTTTAGCCCCTGGCCATTGGGAGATGCGCAACTATTTCTCATACCCTTCCTATGAAGTATATGTACCAGAAGATTATTTTTTTAATTTTAAGTCAAAAAAAAATTTGAATTATTTTTCCTCAATCAAACATTATATAAAGTACCTATAGACTGTATTAAGAAGATTTGTAGAGTAGGGTGAATTTGAATCAATAAATATCTATAAGGGGATGTTTGAGTCGAGAGGGATCGAATTCTACCTAAAACTACAAACAAAGGAAACTTTGTTAGTGAAATATATTCACGAAACGAAAGATGGAGATACAGGCTTGTAGAATGTTTTTTTTCTATTTAAGCCATTTGGTATCCAAATGAATTTTTTTAATTATAAATAAATAGGGAGGCGAGTGCAGAAGAAAGCACTGGCAATAAAAAAACAAATTCCACCTCCAAAAATCACTATAACACTGATGAGAGATAAAAGTTTAAGAATATTTTCTATTATTTAATAAAAATTTCTTATTAAATATTTTAGGAAAACTAAATTCTCTGTTAGGGTGATAGAGGGTGAGGAGGGAGAGAAAGAAGTAATCCGTTTGCTTAAAAGTAAAAATTTTACAAAAAAAAAAATTATTTTTAAAGAAAAATACTATTTTGTTTATTAGAAGGAGTGATTTACACCCCTTTCTCACCCTCCCCCCTGGGGTACAAGACTTCATGATATGATTAAAAATTGGATAATTTAATTAAGAATTAGTTGAGAGAAAAAAATTGAAAAAAAAAAATTTAGGCTAATTCGTCATGAAAATATTCATTACCTTAATAATCGGATGACCAGACGGGGTGTGGTGTAATGAGGTTGGGGGATGAACGTCTTATGTGCACAAATCACAACACAATATAAGATAAACTAACACACACACACGAGAAAGAGAGAGAGAGAGAGAGGGGAGAGGCTCCACGCTGAACCGAATGACTCATGGCTCGACTCAAAACTAAAAGACAGACCAGACCGCCTGACAGGCAGGCAACAAACAAACAGGCATAGATAGGATCGCATTGCTCTCTGAACGACCAAGAATTAAAATTATGAAATAAATTCTCTATTTAAAAAAAATTCTATTCACTTGCAAACTAACGGGGTTTTATTCTGTTTGAAATAAATTCGAAATTGAAATAACTATTAAAAGACTCACTTGATAAACCCACCATTAAAACTCACCGCAATTTAAATAAAATACTTCCAAGTGTTATTTTTTTGTATTTATTTATTTATTAGGGATAAATTTGAATTAAAATAATTTTTAAAGGACTTATTTTATTTACCCACCCCTAGTTATCAATAAATACTTATTTTTTATTGAGGTAACTATTAAAAACCCACTTGATAAACTTACCTCTAACTCACTGCAATTTAAATAAAGACTCAACAAGTGTTAGATTTTTGTCAAAAATTCGATGTCAAGATTTATTAGGGATAAACACGTTTTGAGGTCCCCTGAGTCCAAAAATAATGGTTTTCGCAACATAGCCCGACTGTATTTGGTCATCTTGAACCAACCCTACAACTCAAAAACGATAAGAGCTTGGATTTTTATTGAGGTATTATATTTAAGTTAGTCACCCCCATGGGGACGTGACATGAAGCTTTTGAACAAAGTCAGCAAAAAAAATACTAATACTTTACTTTTAATATACTTTTTCAGTTTTTTTTTTTCGATTTTCTAAAAATTCGCCCCAACGAATGGTTTCCATGGTTACAAAATAAAAATATTATTTAACATCTTGAAAATCGAATGTACCCTACTGACGGAAATTAAATACATGACAAGGAAAATCAGAAGCAAGACCAGCACAGAACACAACTTTCGATTACCGAAAGTGAGAGAAAGTTGTTGTGCTGTGCGACAGTCACACTTCAGATTTTCGGCATCAATTGCCATTTAGACCCCGTCCCTATTTATTTAAATTGATTGGTATCCCAGTATCAATAAATACAAAATATTTTGATTTATTTTTTAAATAATAAAAATTATCGCACACGTATAAAATGAATTTTCAAGAGAAATACACGTTTTTAGTCTCTTCTATATAGGCCATATAGAGAAATAATCTCCCATTGATACAAATTTTAAATTTTTTTTTCTTTACACGGAAAGTTTTGGTTAAAAATATTATTTTTAATTAAAAAAGCCCCCCAGGTGTGGCATAGTAGGTAGCGTGCCTACCTCCTATGCCAAACGTTGTTTAGGACTTGGACCCGAAACGATTCCGATGATTTTATTTAAGCCATTTGGATACCAGATGTCTTAAATAGAAATGCCCGAACACAATAGATATCCTCTATTACAACGGTTATCGTCAAAGTCTTAAATGGCCTAAGTTGCCGAAAAGACTGTGTGAATGTGTGTGTGAGTGTGAGTGCGAATGAGAAAAAAAGTGTGAATGTTTTAAAAAAAAAAAAAAATTAAAAAAGAAATATATTTTTTTATAATAAAAAGTCTGGTGTGACTGGCGCACAGCACTCTTACATTCGGTAATCGAAAGCTGTGTACTGTCTTGTCCAAACCGATTTTTTGAGTAAACATGTATCTAGTTTCAGACAGTACGGTACATTCGATTTTCAAGATATAAAATTTATATATGAGAAAATATTTATATTTTGTTTACCGTAGCAACCATTTTCTCGTATCTTTTCTATGAAGTACAAGAGTAAAGAGGTCTTCAGAAGATTTCAAGGACAAAATGAGAATATACATTTTAAAGAGTAACTAAATTAAAAAAATCGTTGGAGCGAATTTAGAGAAAATCGAAAAAAACTGAAAAACTGCATCAGTAAAGTATTCAGTATTCTTTGGTCGATTTTGTCCAAAAGCTTTGAGTCACATCCCATGGGGGTGCCCTAACTTAAATATAAAATTTCAACTTCTCACCTAGCCCTTTTCGTTCTTGAGATATTTCGTTTACAGTCAGACACACAGACAGACCATGTCGCGAAAACCACTTTTTTGGATTCAGGGGACACTCAAAACGTGTATAGCCATCAAATTCTTGACATCGAATTTTTACATGAATCCAATACTTTCTCTCTATGAATATTTAACATATATAGAGGTAAGAGAAAGTAAAAACAAGATATTATTAAATACCTTTAATAAATCGTACACTATGGAATGAGTTGAGCGACTATATGTATTCGGTGTGATTTACACTATATAATTATTCACTTTAACAAAAATAAACGGGGGAAGAATGAGAGAGAGTTCCGGCATTTAGACATGTATTGAATCTGATAATAATATTTAAAAGCTTAGGACAGACTCGATCTTGTTCAATTTTAACTCTTAAATTTAGCCCTCGGGGCTTGGTGTAGAGGTTAGCGTGCTAACCTCGTATACCAAACGTCGCGGGTTCGGACCCCAGGCAGTCCGATGATTTTATTTAAGCCAATTGGATACCAAATGGCTTAAATAAGAATGCCTGGTCCCCAAATAAATATATATTCTTAAATAACGGTTATCGTAAAAGTCTTAAATGGTCTAAGTTGCCGAAAAGACTGTGTGAATGTGAGCGTGAATGAGAAAAAAGTGTGAGTGTTTAAAAAAAAAACTCTTAAATTAATTAATTATCTATATCATAGGCGATCCTATAGATTGGAAGCGGAATATATAATGAGTGAATGATAATTACCTAGTAGTGATGTTTTCGAGAGAGTTTCAACGAAGAGAGAGAAAATTCGATGTTTGTGCTGCAGACTGCAGGCTGCAGGCTGCAGGCTGCTGCCTCAGGCGGCGACGGTCGCAGCGCCGGCTGGAGTGGGGGAAGCCAGCGAGCACCGCCAACGATATTCTGTCAAAAATACAATAAATAAAATTAAATTAGTCGATATTCATTGTTAATGACTTTTTTGCGAATTATTGCTTTTAAAAAGGCTTTAAGACATAGTTGGCTCTACCAAAGAAAAAAAAATGAAATATGTATTAAAAAATTGTATTATTATTATTATTATTAGGTACTGCCTCTCTATTTATTTCAATTGATTGGTAGCTACTCATAATTATTTAAATGTAACTTTAATTTGTTGATGAAAATTAAAGAAGAAAATACATCTTGAGTTGATTCGTTAATATATTTATATCATAATCATGACAAACGATTCTGTACTAGAATTTTGTTCATGGAAAAGTTTTTTAACAAATAAACAAAAATTTCTCTTTTTATAAAAATAAATTTTACCACAGGTCGGAAGATTGTTCAAAGCGGAAACGAATTAATTATAATATAAATATTTTGAGGTTTTTTTATTTTAATTTTCACCTTTTCCAAAGAAATTTGTTATATGAATTAAAATTTTGATATTATTTACATTTAATTAAATAAAATAAGTTTTAATGTCATATTTTTTGAAAATAAATGGTAGGTATTAAAAAAATATTCCATTATTGAATTCACTCTAACCTAAGATTTGAAACTTTTTGCTTTGACCTTCATAAAAAAAAAACATAAAATTGCGATATAAAAGGATAACTGTATGTATCTCTTCAACTTCGCTTTTATAATTAAATTGAAACGCAATAAATAATTGAGTGATATTTACCTGTTGGTGATGAATTCGAGAGAATTTCAACGAAGAGAGGAGTGAAAATGCTGCAGCGTCGCGACGCCTCGCCTGCCTGTAGACTGAGACTAACTGACGTGGCTGCCTGAGGCGGCGACGGTCGCCGCACTGGCTGGAGTGGGGGGGAGAGGCGCCAACAATGATCTAAAAATAGAACACAAGCAATAAAATTAAATTAATGAATTTAAAAGATTTTCTTTTAAAGAAAAATAAATTATTTCTATTTTATGCAAATTATCCTTTGCAAAAAGACAGAAAAAATCTGGTGTGACTGGTCGCACAGCACAAAACTTTTTCTTCTCTAAATAATTAAAAGTTGGCTTCTGTGCTTATCACACCAGATTTTTTGTGTCGACATATATTTAGTTTCCGACAGTAAGGTACATTCGAATTTCAAGATGTAAAATTACAATAGTTGACATGAAAAAAATATTTACATTTTGTTACCATGGCAACCATTTCTCCTATCTTTTCTATGGAGTACAAGAGTAAAGTGGTCTTCAGAAGATTTTAATGGCAAAATGAGATTATACATTTTAAAGATCATTTAAAAAATAATTGATTTTTGAATTTTAATCAAAATCCCTGGAGTAAATTTTGAGAAAATCGAAAAAAAAAAAACTGAAAAAGTCCATCAGTATTGAAAAGTAATAGTACTTTAGGTGATTTTATCCAAAATCTTAATGTTGCATACCATTAAACTTAAATATCAAATTTCAATTAGGCTATTTCTTCTTGAAATATTTTGTTCTCAGAAAGACAAACACACAGAGTGGTCAAACATTTTGCTGTTCCCATTTTCTCACTGGAAGATACGTAACACAACAAACAATGCCAAACTCACTATTACATTTTTTTTAATTCCCCCATTAGGGTTTTAATTTATATATAGGGCCTATATTTTAAATTAATAACACCGATGGCTATCGGGGGATGTTCCACAGGTTGATTTCTCGGGGGATGAGTGCGGTTTTCATTTTCTACGAATATTTAACAATGCCTGAAGCAATTAATCAAAAAGCTAGTGCCTGGCATCGGAGTAGAGCAACAATCACCATAATCGTTGCGGTTGAGCAATGCGGCGAAACCTCGCGTGGGTGTCCCCGAGGAATCAATGTGTGGAACGTCCCCTGATAGCCATCGGTATCATTAATTTAAAATATATATAAATGGGGGAATTAAAAAAAAAATTAGTGAAATTGTCATTTGTGTTGCCTATCTTCCAGTAAAAATTTATAATGTCTCGAACATAATTTAATCGCTAAAGAAATTTGGTAATAATTTTAGCCTTCGCGACGGTCGATTCGCATAATTTAAAAAGTCCTCTCACTTCATTATTATTTTTATTTAATTTGAACGAAATTTATTCATTCTCTCACTCTCTTAGAGGTATGAAAATTTGACAAATTATTTCTCTTTTTCTATCCTTGAAATGTATTTTTATTTATTTCCATTCTTTCTTGGCTTTAATGAGATTTTTGTTTCTCTAAAAAAAAAAGAATGCGAATAAAATTTAGAAAATCTTTTTTTTTTTTTTTAAAGCAATTTATTTGAAATGATGACCAACAAAAAAAAAATCATTAAATTTGATTTACCTGATTATTTTAAAGTCATTAATTAATTAATAAAATAAAGAAAAAAATTTAAATTTCATTGAGGATCTAAGTCCCTAAGTTAAGCTTTGAGCTTAGTCAACCAAACCAATTTTAAAATAAATAAATCATCTTTTTTTAATGCAACCTCATTTAGAATTCCAAAAACGGACCGACTTTTTTACTATCTCTTAGCCTATATATGAAATATATAGAGAGAGAAAGTATTGCGATCATGTCAAAAATTCGATGTCGAGATTTTTTCCATTGAATAATCCTAATAAACAGAGATAGCACGTTTGTATGATTCGGTTTCCTATTTCCAGGAATAACAATTATTTATAATTAAATGCTTCATTTCGGTAGTGTCAATTGTAGATACTTAATATCAGGTTATAGGAAAATCTCATGCCATTTTTTATCTCCAGTGGATGGGAAATATTGGTTGAATTGTTTTTTTTTTTTTTATTCGCAAATTCCCATATTCACTTAAATTAAAGAATAACCTACCCGTGACATTTTTTTGTTTTTCAATCAGTAAATTGTTTTGGTTCGTTTACTCTTTTATACTGAAAAAAATAATAATTTTTTTTTTTTATAATGGCCGATGTATTTCTTTATAAAATTTTTTAAAAATTCTTTTCAACCTCTTAAAAGCGATCAAATAAAGAGTGAGAGTGGGGGAATTTGTCTCTGGAAACAAGTTTAATAAATTCATAAAAAAAAATGGTGTTTGTTGAACCTTTTATCATGTGTCTGTCTGTCTCCAGAGTGATTCTTGTCTGTCTACCACCCTCGCATTCCAAACACATTAGTCGAAAAGAACGTATTGACCTTGGAAATCATCATATTATATACGGGTATAGGAAGGGAATAAAAAAAATTTTAAAAAAATTTGTCACCAAAATATTAACTTTTGTCTATGAACTGATTTAATAAATTTTCTAATAATATGGAAATTTTATAAATTTTTATGCATTTTTTCATATATGAAAAAATATGGTGTGACTGGTCGCATAGCACACAATTTGAATTCAAGATATAAAATTTATGTGGGAAAAAATGTATATTTTGTCGCCATGGCAACCATTTCTCGTGCCTTCGGGGCTTGGTGTAGGAGTTAGCGTGCTAACCTCGTATACCAAAAGTCGCGGAGTTCGGACCCAGGCAGTCCGATGATTTTATCTAACAAGTAAGCGAAAAGACTGTGTGAATGTGTGTGTCAGTGTGAGTGAGAAAAAAGTGTGAATGTTTTTATAAAAAACAAAGAAAAAAAACATTTCTCGTATCTTTCCTATGAAGTACAAGAGTAAAGTGTGCATCAAAAGATTTCAAGGTCAAAATGAGAATATACATTTTAAAGAGCATCTGAAAAATAATTGATTTTTGAATTTTAATCAAAATCGTTCGAGCGAATTTTGAGAAAAACGAAAAAGACCTGAAAAAGTACATCACTAAAGTACTAGTACTTTTTGGCCGATTTTGATCAAAAGCTTATTTTCAGGTTTCAGAAGGGTGTCTGTTTGTCTGTCATTAGCCACTTATTATGTAATAAATCAATGTAGAAAACAATAAATCTTACTGGAAATGAAATGAGAGAATTTCATTTCAACAAAAATCTTCAAAACGCAATCAAAAAATCTGGTGTAAATATAGCCTATTGTTATTTTGATTATGGTGACATCCAAGCTTGACACCTGAATAATAACTTTATTTGGGCTCTGAAAATGGTCTATATCCGGACCAGGGTTACCACGCGTCCTACTTTCGGTAGGACAGTCCTACAATCAACAATGAATGTCCTACGTCCTACAATGAAGCCTAATGTGTCCTACTTTGAAAATAAAATATTAAGTTAGTTTTTATAAGTCTGTATAATCGATTTCTAAACGCCCGGATGAAAGAAATAAGTGTTCAGTAGAGTTAATCAAAGCGGAATTGCTTGTAAGCGTTAATTGTAAAGAAAAGTGCGCACAATTTTATGAGAAAGTTCGAAACAACATTAAATTATTAAAATGCGCGAAGAGTGATGAAAAATATAAGTTTAGACATTGAATGTAGTCATTAAATAAATAACTTAAAATAAATTAGCAATATCTTCACCTAAAAAATGTATATATATATATATATATATATATATATATATATATATGTCCAGAGGCGTACCGAGGCAGTTGGGGGCCTGGGGCGGCACTAGAAGAGGGGGCCTTATATTGAATTTTTTTTTTTGGGGGGTACTCATCTTTAAATATCCTTCTCCTCCATAAATAAAAATATTTTTAAAATACCCTATATCCCTGAACCCCAAGGGTCCCGGGACCTCCCGAAGAGAAATTTTCATTAAATTTTGATTTTTTAACTAAATTTTTCGGTTTTTATTTGAGCCCTGAGGGCCCCGGGGCCTCTCATAGAGAAATTTTCATTAAATTTTGATTTTTTAACTAAATTTTTCGGTTTTTTTTGGGCCCTGAAGGCCCCGGGGCCTCTTAAAGAGAAATTTTGATTTTTTAACTAAATTTTTCGGTTTTTATTTGAGCCCTGAGGGCCCCGGGGCCTCTCAAAGAGAAATTTTCATTAAATTTTGATTTTTTAACTAAATTTTTCGGTTTTTTTTTGGGCCCTGAAGGCCCCGGGGCCTCTTAAAGAGAAATTTTGATTTTTTAACTAAATTTTTCGGTTTTTATTTGAGCCCTGAGGGCCCCGGGGCCTCTCAAAGAGAAATTTTCATTAAATTTTGATTTTTTAACTAAATTTTTCGTTTTTTACTTGAGCCCTGAGGGCCCCGGGGCCTCTTAAAGAGAAATTTTGATTTTTTAACTAAATTTTTCGGTTTTTTTTGGGCCCTGAAGGCCCCGGGGCCTCTCATAGAGAAATTTTCATTAAATTTTGATTTTTTAACTAAATTTTTCGATTTTTTTTTGGGCCCTGAAGGCCCCGGGGCCTCTTAAAGAGAAATTTTGATTTTTTAACTAAATTTTTCGGTTTTTATTTGAGCCCTGAGGGCCCCGGGGCCTCTCAAAGAGAAATTTTCATTAAATTTTGATTTTTTAACTAAATTTTTCGTTTTTTACTTGAGCCCTGAAGGCCCCGGGGCCTCTCAAAGAGAAATTTTGATTTTTTAACTAAATTTTTCGGTTTTTTTTTGGGCCCTGAAGCCCCGGGGCCTCTCAAAGAGAAATTTTCATTAAATTTTGATTTTTTAACTAAATTTTTCGTTTTTTACTTGAGCCCTGAGGGCCCCGGGGCCTCTTAAAGAGAAATTTTCATTAAATTTTTTTTTTTATAAATATATGGGGGCCTATGCCGGCACGGGGCCTGGGGCGGACCGCCCCCCCGCCCCCCCCCCCCTCGGTACGCCACTGTATATGTCCATTTCCTATTGTCCTACATTGAAGATTTTAATATGTGGCAACCCTGATCCGGACCAAAACGTCAGCTAAGAGGGAATAAATGAAATATAAATAGCTGCATTCACTCATAACCGAAATCATCCATTACTATACACCACAGAACTTTAGTTCCTTTTTAACTAATTTTTTTTCGAACTAAAAGATAAAATTTCGATAATCAGAAAAAAATTTAAAAAATACGAGATAAAAGAAATTCTTAAGTTTGACACTCATGAACTCCTTTCTGAAATTTTTTTAGTTATATCAATCTGATGATTTTATTCAATTTAATGAATAAAAAGCCAAAATGTTATTAATAAAATTAGAAAATGTTTGTTAAAATATTTTTTTTTTAACAGAAAATCGATTTTGCGAGTCCTTAAATTGGCTTATGCCTAAATCCGACCCTTTCTCTGACTATATAAATCACAATCAGAATAATACCAACATATATCTATGTAAATAAATACAATATTCCTACTCGAATATGGATTTTTAAACAGTCATTTAGCTGATACCTTGTAAATTTGAACAGCAAACATGTTTAGTTTAATAAAAAAATCAAAAAAAAAGACAATGTTCATTAAAGGTATTAACAAGATGTTCGAAAAAAAATAAAAGCAAAAATTTATTACTAATAATAATCTCTTGACATGTCACATTCGTGTTTGATGTTTTTTAAACGTCTCAAATGAGCAAAAACAAACAAACACTCAGAGACATGACGGTAATTAAACCAAAATCTGCCATCTCTCTCAGTTTGTGTGTGTGTGTGTGTGTTGAGGTATAAATTTCCACTCAAATTTACAATTCATATCATATAATGATAGGTAAACTTGTGATTATCTTCCTTCCCTTAAGAGGGTATCTATCATCTTTTTTTTTTTTTTTATTATAGGCCTACTACTTGCATCAAAAAATCAACTTAATGCATTAGAGCGGGCGCTGGAGGTAAGTTGAGTATGCAAAATCTGAGGACCGAATTCTGACAATGGATTTGGACTAAGAATAGCTCCCAGAACAAGGATCCGGATCTTGCCGGGCCAATTTTTGGTCCAATTTTTTTTTTTTACCCCCACCCCATAGGAAATCAATGGAGTGCATGCTAAGATGATGTGAAGATTTGCAATTATGGTCAAATTCGAGTACTTAAAACCTCAAACAATGAAAAAACTGTCTTGTCAGCAACTGAGGGGATCCTCTATAGTCCCCTGAAAAGTACTATCTTGCCACCAGTCGTGGTGGTCCCCTCTAACCCCTTCACCACTTTTCTCTCTCTCAGTTATAAATTTAAATATACGGCCTTAACATCACTCCAAATTATGGGGACCGGCAATTATGCTCATAATCTACTGCCTGGTGCCCCAATCAATGAAAAGTACTATCTTGCCGCCAGCTGCGGTGGTCCCCTCCTAACCCCTTCACCTCTTTTCTCTCCCTTTATTATAAATACACCAGGTAGTAGATTATGAGCATAATTGCCGGTTCCCACAATTTGGCGTGATGTTTAGGCCGTATATTTAAATTTATAATAGAGAGAGAGAAAGAAAAGAGGTGAAGGGGTTATAGAGGACCACCACAACTGATGGCAAGATAGTATTTTCCATTGATTGGGGCACCAGGTAGTAGATTATGAGCATAATTGCCGGTCCCCACAATTTGGCGTGATTTTTAGGCCGTATATTTAAATTTATAATAGAGAGAGAAAAAAGAGGTGAAGGGGTTAGAGGGGACCATCGCAGCTGGCGGCAAGATAGTATTTTTCATTGATTGGGGTACCAGGTAGTGGATTATGAATTTAATTGCCGGTCACCATAATTTGGCATGGTTTTAAGGCCGTATATTTAAATTTATAATAAAGGGAGAGAAAAGAGGGGAAGGGGTTAAAGGGGACCACCGCAGCTGGCGGCAAGATAGTATTTTTCATTGATTGTGTTACCAGATAGTGGATTATGAACATAATTGCCGGTTCCCACAATTTGGAGTGGTGTTTAGGCCGTATATTTAAATTTATCACAGAGAGAGAAAAAAGAGGTGAAGGGGTTAGAGGGGACCACCACAACTGGTGGCAAGATAGCACTTCTCAGGGGACTCTAGAGGATCCCCTCAGTTGCTGACAAGACAGTTTTTTCATTCTTTGAGGTTTTAAGTACTCGAATTTGACCATAATTGCAAATCTTCACATCATCTTAGCATGCATTCCATTGATTTCCTATGGAAATAAGAGGGGTGGGGGTAAAAAAAAATTGGACCAAAAATTGGCCCGGCAAGATCAGGATCCTAATTCTGGGAGCTATTTTTAGCCCAAATCCATTGTCAGAATTCGGTCCTCAGATTTTGCATACTCAACTACCTCCAGCGCCTGGTCTACATCAAATGAACGTAAATTATTATTTATATTCTTTTTAAAATTAATAATTCTTAAGAAATTTGTTTTTCTATTAGCTACAACCCACACAGCACAAAATATTGCAAAATATTGGCTACAATGCTGCAATATTGCAGCGGTAATATTTCAAGCTAACCTTATAGGAAATATTGCTGCAACATTGCTACAATATTTCTGTTCGCCTCTTTGCAACATTGCAGAAATATTGTGGCATGTTACTGTTTGAGCTGCAATGTTGCTACAATATTGCCAATATTGTTGCAATATATTGTGCTGTGTGGGAAGCTTCGACTTTGTAGTCTTTTTCAAATTCTTCATAAATTTATTTCTCTATTCATATCATTATTATTATTATTTTCTTTATTTTCCGACCTTTGACCTTGGTCATTCAGCCCCTACTTTTCACAATATAATTCATACTTATTATTTATTAAATAATTAGAAAAATATTCCAATTATAGCGTTTATTATTGCCATAATAATAATTGGGATTCAGTAATTTTGAACATTTCGACTTGGATTTGTGATGAAATTCAAATTTTATAAAATTCAAGTTCATGGACAGCAAATTTGTGTTCATGGCGACTTCATCAACTATAACCTATAGGATAGGAATGTATGACACCCGTTGTTTTACTGAGGATGATTCCATCTCATTGGAAACGAAATATATAGGCCTACTATTAGAGGGATATTATGCAAATTACATTTTTTTTCTGGCTGAATATCCAAATTAATTAATGTTCCCTACAGCCAAATCATTATTTTATAAATATCTATCTATATATTCCTATGAAGATCAAAGGAAAAAAAAATTTAATTATAAATATATTGTATAATAATGTTTATTATTTTTCATTTGTTATTATAATTTGCAAAACTTCAATTCGAAAATAAGTTGGTCAAACAAAGTGTGACAGACAGAAGGAAATCCGAAGAACACAAGAAGAACATGAAGAACACAAACGTAAGAAATAAGAAGCACAAGTATGGGCGTAACTAGGAGGGCCTCGGGGAGCGCCTCCCCAGAAGGGTCCTCGCCCCAAGAAAAAATGAGACAATATGGGCCAATTCCAGTCCCCCCAGGAGGATGGCTGGTTCCATGCCCCCAGCCAATATCCTAGTTACGACCATATATGGTGCCTATAGGCACAAGACAAAAAAAAATCTGGTGTGACTGGCGCACAGCACACAACTTTCTCTTACCTTCCGTAATCGAAAGTTGTGTTCTGTGCTTGTCACACCAGATTTATTGTGTCGACATATATTTAGTTTCCGATAGTACGGAACATATGAATTCAGATGTAAAATTTATAAGTATGGGAAAATTTTTATATTTGGTTACCATGGCAACCATTTCTCGATTACCGAGTGTAAGAGAAAGTTGTGTGCTGTGCGCCAGTCACACCAGATTTATATTTAGTTTCCGCCAATATAGTAGAATTCAAGAAATAAAATTGCCCTAGGGGTTTGGTGTAGAGGTTAGAGTGCTCACCTCGTATACCAAACGTCTCGGGTTCGGACCCCAGGCAGTCCGATTATTTTATTTAAGCCATTTGGATACCAAATGGCTTAAATAAGAATGCCTGGATCCCAATAATAGATAAATTCTTAAATAACGGTTATCGTCTAAAGTCTTAAATGGCCTAAGTTGCCGAAAAGACTGTGTGAATGTGTGTATGAATGTGAGTGTGAATGAGGAAAAAGTGTGAATGTTTAAAAAAAAAAAAAAAAAGATATAAAATTCATAAACAGAAAAATATTTATATTTTGTTACCATGACAACCATTTCTCCTATCTTTCCCTATGAAGTACAAGAGTAAAGCATGCTTCAAACAATTTTGAGAGCAAAATGAGAATATAAATTAGAAAGAGCATCTAAAAAATAATTGATTTATGAATTTTAATCAAAATCGTTAGAGCGAATTTTGAGAAAATCGAAAAAAACTGAAAAAGTACATCATTAAAGTACTAGTACTCTCTGGCCGATTTTGATTAAAAGCTTATTTTTCCGGTCCCGGGGGGTGTTTAACTTAAAAATAACATTTCAGCCTCATAGCTCAATTCCTTCATGCTTAAAATTGAACCCAGACACACACCCCCCCCACACCCACCCACAGACAGACCATGTCGCGAAAACCACTTTTTTGGATTCAGGGGACCTCAAAACGTGTATATCCATCAAAATCTCGACATCGAATTTTTGACATGAATCCAATACTTTCTCTCTCTATATATCTTATATATCTTATATCTTCTTTATATATAAAATTCTTCTGTACGTGTGTATGTGACTGAACTCCTCCTAAACGACTGAACCAATTATGATGAAATTTTCTGTGTATGTTTGTGAGAATCCCGGACAGGTTATGTTTCACAAATAACAATAAGTTAATGAGTAATTAACCGTTAAAATAAGAAAAAAATAAAAATTAGGAGAAAGAGTTGCCATGGTAACAAAATATAAATATTTACCCATGTTTATGATTTTTTTTTATTTATTTACATTTTGAATTCTAAAATATCGGCGTAAATTTTTTGTCTGTGTACCGGGAGAGTCCCGGAAAGGATATGATTCACAAAAAATCTCAAGTTCATGAATAATTAATTAACCGTTAAAATAATCTCTATATATTTATTTATTTATTTATTTATTTATTTGATAATTTACAATCACCCTACAGAATTTCTTCCATTACAGAGCGAAGGAAAACAAAGAGACAGAGAGAGAAAAGAAAAAAAAAAAAAAAAATCATACAAAAAAAAAAAAAAAAAATACACAAGTTACAAATTTAATTATACAAATTCAATCATGGAGAGACCTCCCGTCTGGTATACTCTGTAACCATTTTAAAGATAGGAGACCTTTCCATCATTCTTGTTCGAGCCCTCCCGATATGAAAAAGGGACCCAGTTCTAAGGGAAAATGCTGGAACCCTGAAGCCTATTTTGGCCAGTAACTCAGGGGAGTCCCAACAGTTTCCTAGCAGATTATAGAGGTTTTTAATGAAATCGTCCCTTCTCCTCTCGGCAAGGCTCTTCATATTGAACATGTCCAAAAGCTCCGGATATCCAACCAGAGCACCAGATAATCCTATTTCTTTCCATATATAAAATTACACATTATATAAAAATGGAAAGGGAAAATGTATGTACCGGTATGTATATATGTATATGTTTTATAGAAATCCACAATTTTCAATGAAGGCGAGCAAGGAGGGTCCAGGGGGCGCAGCCCCCTGGCTAGGCGTAAAGCCCCGCCGAAGGCGGGGCTTTGCGTCTAGTATTATATATATACGTATATATATATATATATATACAGGGATGGGCGTTAATCAGTTACATGTATTTGAAATACAAGATACCAAATACAATATTAATTGGTATCTTGTAACTCGTTACAGCATAGGCAAAGTAATTGCTATCTTGTATTTCGTTACATTTTTTAGTAATTGGTATCTGAAATTCGAGATACCAAATACTTTTTTTTTTTATTTGCCGCCGTGTAAAAAGTCTTGCAAAGGGAAATCGTTTTAATTTTTTAATATTACTGTATGTAATCGTCGTGTGGGTTCTCTGCTCCGGATCTTAGTAAAAACCAGTAACGAGAAGTCAATCAATCCGCCAAATTTTCACTCTTCGTTAAAAAACTTTTTGGCTTTCTTCTTTCAACCAGCTCTCAACGACTAAATCTTTGTCCTTCTGCCCCAGTTGAAAGATTGTTTTCATTTGCGGGTTTATTCATTCTCCATCAAGTTCCAGATTACCCGACAAAACTTTTGAAAACTTGGTTTTTTGAAACATTTTCATATTTTTATAAATAAATTTTTTTTAGTGTCATGACTAATTTTATTGTTTTCGATTTTCCAAAGGTATTCTCCAATATAAGTTTAGCTGCCACTTTCCTAAACTAAATTTATTTAGGGTTCTAGATAGAGCCCTGCACGGGCCGATTTTTTTTGGCCCGGACCGGCTCGTGTCCGTATTTTTTTATGATTTCCCGCCCGTATTCGGCCAGTAATTTTTTACCATTCTTCAGGCCCGCCCGGAATTTTTTCAAACCCGCCCATACCCGCCCGAGATTTAGTGCATGAATGAACGAATGTCTAGCAATTTTTAAATAAAATTTCATTTGCATGCCCGTCCGCCCGAACCCGTTTATTTAGACTTGCTACCCGCCCGTAATTTTTCCATAGTCTCGAAAGCTCGCCCGTCCCGGCGAGTAACGGGCCAACCCGTACCCGTGCAGGGCTCTAGTTCCAGAATTACCCCACCAAAAAGTATTTTAAAATCAAGGAAAAATTTGTTTGTAATTGGTATTTTCAATGTATTTGAAATACGTAATTGGTATCTTGTATCTCGTTACACAAACCCGTGAATAATTGGTATCTTGTATTTCGTTACAAAAATCTGAAGTAATTGGTATTTTGTATCTCGTTACTCAAAATCGAGTAACTTGCCCATCCCTGTATATATATATATATACACTAGACGCAAAGCCCCGCCTTTGGCGGGGCTTTACGCTAGCCAGGGTGCTGCGCCCCTTGGACCCCCCTTGCTCGCCATTGAAAATTATGGATTTCTATAAAACATATACATATAGTAGTAAGGAAGAAAGAAAAGAGCGATTGCAGCTAAGTCTATTTCGTTTATTTAACGCTTCAAGCCGACGTTTCGGTCAGATATACGACCATCTTCAGGGCTGAAGCGTGTCAACAAAATTCCTCAAAATGTCGAATGGCACAATTGTGTAAAGTATATTTTGCCATTTTATAAGGACCAACAGGCTATGCGAGTCAAGTTTAGATTGACACGAGCTCTCTTAGAAATAAATCCATATATATGGATCCATTATTTCATTAAAATCGGTTCAGTCGTTTAGGAGGAGTTCAGTCACATACACACGTACAGAAGAATTATATATATAAAGAATAGGTAAGAGAAAGTAAAAACAAATCAAGAGATCTAAACAAAGCGAACTAGCTCAAGATTAGTAAACACCTATAGATAAACACAACAACAACAACAACAAGAATCTTTAACACAGACTTAAAATGAAAGATATTCTCGTTTCACGACAAGAAGCCGCAGGCTAAAAAAATCCTGTTTGCATAACTCACCCTATTCTCTCCAAGCCAGGCAAAAATTTCCTTTGCTGCCGATGCTGCCTTTGCTGAAGTTCTCAAATTCTAAAAAAAAAATAAATAAAAATTAAAAACAGATATTAAATTTATGAATTTGTATGTTTATGTGATTATTCTCAGTAGAAGCCTAAAATATTCACCTTCAGAAGGAGTTGAGGTCATTCGACGGATTCCCTTTTCAATTCAGCTTATTCCAGTTGCAGTGGTCAAATCTGCAAAAAGGATATCTTTAATAATCTGTCTCACTTGTCAAAAGGTAACAATGATGCCAAGATCAACATACCTGTTTCTCAAGTTGATTTTTCTTTAAAGGGCCTCCACATCTCCCCTTACAGCCCTCCCTATCCTCCAAAAGTGTTCTTGGGCAAATCATGATGTTTATGGCTGATTGTAGAGTTTGATTGATGCAAGATGATTTTTAAAGATTCATTAAGATATTGAGGATCAATGATAAATTTGCCCAATTCTTATATTGCTATCAAGTTTACCAGAACGAAGCAATAGGTAGAGTCTATTCACAGAATTCAAATATTCATTTTTATTTCTAAAGAAGTTCATTGATGTTTATATTTGAATATAATTTTTCTTAATTATTTCACTTTATTAGAGGGAATAATATGGCGACATGATATAGTGAAAATTGAGTGAATATTTTCTTATTTTGTTTGTTTATTCTTTTTGAGGTGCCACCTAAAAAAAAAAAAATAAATTTAAAAATTAATATCAAGAAATTAGCGTGATTAAAAAAAAAAAATTAATAGGCCTACTTAAGATTTGATATTTTATTTTATTTATCAAAATAAAAATATATTTATTTATTTGAGTTGACGTTTTAGATCCGATTTATCAAAGTCACTGTTTTCTTGTTATGCTTTTCTATTTATTTTAACTTGAAATTTTCATGCCACCACGGCATTAAGAATGATGAGAAATAATATTTCTAAATTTTTATAATGATGCCCTTGACTAAAAAAAAAGAAAATAATATTTTTCTTATATCTTTGAGTAATTATTTTGAATGGATTTAATTAAATATTTACGTACTGAAGAATTCACTTGGTTGCATTCGAAGAACGCCGAAGTGCAGCCCCCACTCCCAACCACCCATCTGAAACAAAGGAGAAAATTATAAATATTAAATAAATATTATTATTATTATTAAAAGTGGAATTTGAAAAAAATATTGAGAGAATAGAAAAATGAAATATATAATATATATCGAATTCTGGCTGTTATACAATTAGATTAATTTTATAAAAAGAGGATGCAGCCAATAATAAAAAGCATCTATTTTGTTAACACTCTTTATTTCGGAACGTTTCGGCTATGATCAACAAAGCCATATTCAGCCCTCCAATTATGACGATTTATTAACAAAACAATTATTTAATGAATGTATGTATATATTTCTAGCTAGGAGGGCTGAAGATGGCTTTGTTGATCATAGCCGAAACGTTCCGAAATAAAGAGTGTTAACAAAATAGATGCTTTTTATTATTGGCTGCATCCTCTTTTTATATCATTGAAATATATAATAATTGGTTAGTAGTATTGTCAATGATATTTCATTAATAATCAGCTGTTTTTTTTTTTTTTTTCAAATTCCTTTTATATATATTAAAAATTAGTTACCTTGAAGAAGTACTCGCAGAAACCCAAGTCTTCTGTCTTCAAAATCTAACCTACACCCAATCCCCTCTGTGGCTCAGTTGGCCACCTAACTCTTCAGTGGAGAGCCTCTTCTTTCTTGAGACGATCGCGAAACACGAACACTCCCGATAGACAGGTAAGTCTATATTTCAAAAAAGTTATCGATAACGGAAACGGTGAAACGCGCCCACACCCAAGTAAAGTTGAAGAAGAAATGAAAATAGAAAAAACGGTGTTAGGATGCGAATCCCGGTAAGTACAAGACCGGAGTCAAGGACCTGAATGCCTCAGTAAGAGTATGGTGAGGGTCGGAATGTATAAAAAAGCTAAACAACACCTATCCTATCCAAAGAGCGCACCACTCCGCCTCTAACCTACCCTCCACTAAAACATTCAGGCCAAGAATCCAGTGGACGACCGGTTTTCGATTGAAAGATTTAGATAATCTTTCTTGCAAAAAAACGCGTTAATAGAGAATCCTCTTTTTTCTCCTGAACATCAGTCAATTAGGGAATAGACATTCTTTTCTGGGAATCCCTATCCTAATCACCTAACGTTGCAGTGCCCCAATCACTGCCGTCCTATTTGGGAACAATGGGGAAAGAATAACAACACCTATGCCAGTATAAGAACATCATTCCCCAATCGAAAAACATTCAGTTGATACTCAGAGGATCCTGAGGCCTAGACCCCCCCCCTCCAAAAAAAAGAAAGAAAGCGTGAGCGCAGAAATGTTTTATCTCCCCCTAGATTCTATATAATGTAGTATATCTAACTTAAAGGATTATGTGTATTTAACATTTAAAATAAGCTGAAAAAGAAAAAAAGATAGAAAGAGATGAAGAGATACCCCAATACACATATCCTTCCTATGACTGATAAACCTAAAAGCTAAACACTTTGTTTTGTCTCATGAAGATGATGTCCCACGGTGGATGTTGTAATTTGCATTCGTAATAGAATACAAATTTTACAAGAAAACCTACTTACATACACATCCATTGTTATCCCACGATGTCTTCAATCGATGAATTGGGGCTCTGAAAAAAATGGTTAAATTAGGGATTCTGGAATGGAGAAAGAAAATATTAATACATCCTATTTTTATTTTTTAATCTATCTAAAATAAGTTATTGAAGTCGAATCAAAAAGAAAAAGAAATTTTGAAAAAACCTAAATATATCTAGCTCTGCGCCCCGCTAATAAAAATATACAAGCCTTAGTTGTACTGCAGGTGCTGGAAGCGCAGTTTGAGCCCTGAAGACAGGAGCAGCTAGCAGGTTCATGAGAAGTGAAGGCTGGCGATGACTCTTCTTACACTGTTTGCCATCTGAAAAATAAAAAAAATAATATAATAAATAAATTTATTCTATTTAAGGTATATTTTTCAAGAGAGTTAGGGTAGGAGGATGGTTTTAAGCCCCAGTGGTCATTGATCTTCAATAATATTTTATATAGAAAAATTGTTTAATAATACTTTATATTAGGGAAATTGATTTAATTAAAAAAAAATCTTTGACTATCTATTTTCTTTATATAATTATTGCCTAATGTAATGTAAATGTATAGAGTGTTACATAAATAATGTACTAAATTTTTAAATTATCAAGTCAGTATTCATTCAAACCTAAATCAAAGGCATCAAATTGAGATGACTTAACTTGTTGAAATTGTAAAGAAAAATTTTAATTCCTAACAATAAAATTTAATAAAAAAATTCTATCATATATTGATTTGAATTGAACTATCTTTAATTGATGATTGAATGAAATTTATTGGAAAGATTTTCTATATAAGAATCTATTTATACTACTAAAAATAAAAAAATAAAAAGTTATCTGATATTTGATTTAAATAAATTATGAATGAAATATGGTCTATATAAATAATTTCCAACCGGGGAGGGAGCCAACACATTGTTATTATTCGGGTAATTGTAGTTTTGTTTTTTTTTCTAATAAAGTTTTTTTATTATTATTTTTTTTTAACCTCTATTAAAAAATTTAAAAAAATATGTGTGGAAGCGAAGAAATTTTTTTCGGGGAGGTGTAATAAAATTAAGATTGTAAACTGCTTGTCTAATATTTGGACCCTGTTATGCAATAGTGGGTCAAGCGTCAAAAAATTAAAAATTGAGTTAAGCACCGAATATTGTTTCAAATGCTATAATTAATAGTATTTTTTATTAAATATGTCCTAAAAAAATTTATATTTAATGTTACTTGCAAAATTGACAAAAAAAATTATATATAAATCCAATGAAAAAAAAAAAAAAACTTTAATGTTAATTTTCTCAAATCTCGGTAGCTGGAGCTTGACACACTAATGCGTAACAGGGTCCATTTATTCAAAATCTATAATTATATGGTAGTGCCAGTATTTAACTCAGTGGCGTACCGAGGGGGGGGGGCGAGGGGGGCGGTCCGCCCCAGGCCCCGAGCCGGCATAGGCCCCCATATATTTATAAAAAAAAAATTTAATGAAAATTCCCCTTTGAGAGGCCCCGGGGCCCTTAGGGCTCAAGTAAAAATGGAAAAATTTAGATAAAAAAAAGAAAATTTAATGAAAATTTCTCTTTGAGAGGCCCCGGGGCCCCTCAGGGCTCAAGTAAAAACAAAAATTTAATGAAAATTTCCCCTTTGAGAGGCCCCGGGGCCCTCAGGGCTCAAGTAAAAATGGAAAAAGTTAGATAAAAAAAACAAAATTTAATGAAAATTTCTCTTTGAGAGGCCCCGGGGCCCTTAGGGCTCAAGTAAAAACAAAATTTAATGAAAATTTCTCTTTGAGAGGCCCCGGGGCCCTCAGGGCTCAAGTAAAAACAAAATTTAATCAAAATTTCCCTTTGAGAGGCCCCCGGGGCCCTTGGGGTTCAGGGATATACGGTATTTTAAAAATATTTTTGTGTATGGAGGAGAAGGATATTTAAAGATGAGCAGCCCCCCCCAAAAAAAAAAAAAAAAATTCAATATAAGGCCCCCGCTTCTAGTGCCGCCCCAGGCCCCCAACAGCCTCGGTACGCCTCTGATTTAACTAACTGAAGATTATTAAATTTTTTATATATATTTGCCATGGTAACAAAATATAAATATTTTTCTATGTTTATAAATTTTATATCACGAATTTAAGCGGCTAGTCACACCAGATTTTTTAAATAATAAATAAATATTAAAATTAAATAATCTTCAGTTAGTTAAATTGAAGAGCTTCAAAGATTTTAAATAATATTAGACAAGCGGTTTCCAACCTTTATTTACCTTCCGGAAATAGGAAAGAAGAGATTAATTCCTTTGGACTTCGTGGAGGCCGTGAATACGAATTGTATTGCCTTTATTCGCTCCTAAAAATATTATCGATTGAGTTTAATCTAAGTTGTGTTAATTAAAAATTTTATTGAATACTAGTTAAATTAGACCACAGGAACCTAGGTGAGTCAAAGAAAAGTGAATCCTAGGAGGTACTGTGATAAACTTTAACGATTTGGTGAGTGTGATTGTTTTTGTTTTTTTCTTTGTTTACAAACAAAGTTTTTTTTCTCGAATTAAAACTAAAGTTAGGGGGCCTAAGGAACCATGGGTTCCACGGGCAAACCCCCACCAGATGAACTCTCAGATGCTATAACCTCAGCCATTGAAACAATATACGAGTGCGAAATGAATAATATATCTACGGCCAGCAAAAGGAAGTTGGAAGAAGATGTAAACAATCCGTTAAATAAACAAGTATGTAATAATATTCTTGAGGCCCACTTACTAATAAATGAGGCCCATTCACCCCTTACCAGCAGTAGTGAGGTAATTTTGCCGCCATCACAAAATTATTTACAAGCCTCTGTAAATGAGTCCAGTTTGCCTTCTTCACAAAACATTACTCAAGCCCCTTTAAATGAGGGGAGTATTTGTCTACCCCCTTCACAAAATTTTACCCAATACTCCACAAGTGAGTTAAGTTTGCCTTCTTCACAAAGCCTTCTTCAACCCCCGCCAAGTGATGCAGGTCTTTGTCTGCCCCTTTCACAAAATTTTACTCAATCCATTATAAATACTAATGCATCAGATAAAAATATGCAACCAACCAATAGTCAGCTTTCGTCTCAGCTCAATGATAAAGCCTATGAGAAATGTAAAAACAATTTTTATGAATCATTTGATAGGGGACCCTTTGTTCTTTACGTGGACATATTAAATAGATCTTCTAGAATTCATATAATGACAATAGGCAAACTAATTAGAGATTGCTCTTTGGAGGTCTACAAGGAAGTGTGTTCTATTTCAAAAGTAAACGCCCTTAGAACGAAAATTATAGTTTCTTCTTCTAAGGCAGCAAATTATTTGGTTGAGCAACCTTTTTGGCAAAGTAAGGGCTTGGGCTGTTATATCCCCGGCTTTCTACTCTTTCGCCAGGGCATAGTTCGAAATGTAGATTGTTCTCTGTTAGAAAATGAAATAATGGAGTTTAGTGAATCAGAGTTCAAAATAATAGGTGTTAAAAGAATATACAAAAAAATAAATAATGATAGAAAACCTTTGCCTGTTATTAACATGTCTTTTAGAGGGCAGTATCTGCCAGAGTATATAAAAATTTTTGGGGTAATATGCCCCGTCGAACCTTATGTACAACGGGTATTCCAATGCTTTCGTTGTCTCTCCTTT
>JAKCPI010011563.1:0-164362 GCA_023213315.1 Euborellia annulipes | reverse complement strand
TTAATATGTTCAAACAGTGTAAAACAAAAACAAATCTACTATAAAACTTTAAAAATTTTAAATAAAATCACAATTTTAATAAAATTAAAATTTTAAAAAATTTGCTAGTGATTTTATCAAAAATTTTTGGAAAAAATTTGAAAAAAAATGAATTTTTTACTCTTGATTTTTTTAATTTAGAAGATTTTATTTTTCAAAAGTAAAAAATATATCATTTTTAAAAATAAATGGAATAAAAGAAGAAATTTTGCCCCCTCTGCCCCCCCCCCCCCCCTGTAGGATGCCAGGGGGGGGCAATGCACCCTTGCCCCCCCCCCCCCCAGTTCCGGCGCCTATGATTATGTCCCACCCATGCGTTTTCTACTTGTGATTATTTCATTGTTTTTAAAAAAAATTATATATTTTTTAATGGAATCTTTCATGGTTCACACCTAGAAAATTTCCAATAAAGATTTTCATTTTCTTTTATAAAAACAATGAAATAATCACAAGTAGAAAACGCGTGGATGGGACTTAATATTGTCCCTAACTGTACCATCATCGACATATGTATTTAGGCAACCTAAATGGCCCACGGCAGTCGAATTTAATTCGAAAACGAAATTAAGTTTTTGTTTCTGATAAGACTTGGAAATAATTTTTATTTTGATATAACTTAAAAATAGAATATTAAAAAAAATTATGGAATTTTTTGAAAAAAGTTAACATTTTTGACAAAGTTCTGTCCAAAGCATGCGTATGCCATTTGCCTAAATCCTGTGCGTTAGTCTCAATACATAAGCCGATGATGGTACATGTAATTGCATTAAAAATGTGCAAATTGCTTTTTAAATAAATATATAAATATTCAGCGTAGAGGATGGACCTAGACCTGGGACCGAAATGTCAACTCTGAGGGCGTTATTTTAATTAAAATAATAAAAACAGGCCCCATAAATTGGTTATATGATTATTACTTTTTTTTTTTATTAATAAGAGGGTAGAAAATAGGAGGTTTTTTCTTAATTTATTTAATCCGCACGGCTGATGTTTCGGTTCCGTGTTTAAACCATCTTCAAAGCTGGCGAAAAGACATTATGAAAGTGTCATACTGGATTTTATAGATTATTGAACCAAACTTTTATCTATATATATAAAAATGAAATGGAAAAAATGTATGTATGTAAATATGTATGTATATGTTTTATAGAAATCCACAATTTTCAATGAATCCATTTGAAATTAAGTACACATATAATATATGGTTCTGGAAGTAACGTAGTAATAATTTGAATCTCTTAAATTTTTTGGAAAATTAATTATAATCAAATTTCTTCAATATGGGAACACAAAATCAACAAGTTGGCTGGCAAAATAGAGAGGTGAATAGTAGCTCTGAGAGCCAGCTTTCCAAAAATACCACTAGGGCGGTGGGAGGAGCTACCCAACTGCCTCAGCCAATCACGTGATTCTAGCCGAAAGTTATAAATACAACCGAGCCTGTCTCTCACGATTCATATGGGACCATATGGGACCAAGACACAGTGAAGATCAAGTCAGAAGAAATACAACACTACAAGCCAGCGCAAGAGATCTCTTCAAGAAAACAAAAGCCCTTTTCAGGGCTCTTTATATTCTTTGCTTTTAACAAAAATAAGTCAGATGAAATATGTTACAAGCCTACAATTCAGCGCAAGAGATATCTTCAAGCAAACAACAAATTCTTCAAGAAAACAAAAGCCCTTTTCAGGGCTAACACCATTTTTTTTTACCGCCTTTCCTTCTTACAAAAATTATGCTCCTTAAAAAAAGTCCTTTTAAGGACTAATTATCAAAAGTTAATATGCTAAAATCACCACATTCACTTTCTCCATATTTATTTTATCAACTGTCCTACATTTAACCATTAAAATTCACGTTTATCAATTAAACGTATTTCCTTGGCACGTTTGTTAATTAAACGTATTAAATCATCTCCAAATATCTCGCCCCACCATTTTTTTAAATCAACTTTCTTTCTTACAAAAATTATGCTCCTTAAAAAAAGTCCTTTTAAGGACTAATTATCAAAAGTTAATATGCTAAAATCACCACATTCACTTTCTCCATATTTATTTTATCAACTTTCCTACATTTAACCATTAAAATTCACGTTTATCAATTAAACGTATTTCCTTGGCACGTTTGTTAATTAAACGTATTAAATCACCTCCAAATATCTCGCCCATTGCCTTAAATGCTCATTCATTTTGAATTAAAAATATATTGCGGAGGCAAAAAATATTTTTTCTATTCGTCTCGAACGCATGAAAAAACAAACTGAGGTCCCCCCGCTATACCTCCTTCCCCCTCCATTCACAATAAAAGTTAGCTCACTGCTTGCACCGAGACTGCCTCAGCCAATCACGTGATCACGTGATTCTAGCCGAAAGTTATAAATACAACCGAGCCAGTGTCTCACTCTTCATATGGGACCAAGACACAGTGGAGATCAAGTCATGTTACAAGCCTACAAGTCAGCGCAAGAGATATCTTCAAGCAAACAACAAATTCTTCAAGAAAACAAAAGCCCTTTTCAGGGCTAACACCATTTTTTTAATCAACTTTCTTTCTTACAAAAATTATGCTCCTTAAAAAAAGTCCTTTTAAGGACTAATTATCAAAAGTTAATATGCTAAAATCACCACATTCACTTTCTCCATCTTTATTTTATCAACTTTCCTACATTTAACCATTAAAATTCACGTTTATCAATTAAACGTATTTCCTTGGCACGTTTGTTAACCAAACGTATTAAATCATCTCCAAATATCTCGCCCCACCATTTTTTTAAATCACCTTTCTTTCTTACAAAAATTATGCTCCTAAAAAAAAGTCCTTTTAAGGACTAATTAACAAAAGTTAATATGCTAAAATCACCACATTCACTTTCTCCATCTTTATTTTGAGCAGTTATCCTGATTTTTTCTATTCTAATACTCTTAAAGACCCCGAATAACGTCTATTAACACTTTCTGCTTTGTGAGTTTATTTTATTTAGATTGTTTATTAAGTAAATTTATTCAATAAATTATGACAAATATTCAAAAATTAATCCATTTTTTAAGAAAACCTAATGTAAAAAAAAATCATGAATTTTCGCTAACAAGTAAGTCGATTTTTCACTCCTATTTATTTATCAATATAAATTTTGTTTTGTTGATTTATGTTTCTGATTGTCTAAAAAATTAGTCAATGTATAACTAAAGAGTTCTCACATAATTATCATTTCTTAGAAGTACACATTTTAAGGGGTATAGTATGTGGAGAACCTCAACATCCGCTTCACCGCAAGAATGAAGAGCAACCAAGAAGACGTCATCAAGAGGATCGCCGAAGACGCAGATGCAAAGCCATACGGCAAACGTCACACCGGAAGGATCACAGATCCCTACGGTGACGCCGCAAAGGGGTTTTTTAATAAATAATTTTCCCCTTCTCTCTCTTTCTCTTACAGCGTCCCACAAGACAGAACCCTCCCCCCGCACATCAGTGGTCAAAGTGGCAACACTAAAACCACAAAAACATACATTGTATTAGGATTTTAGGGATGTTTTATCTGTGATGTTAGTTTTAAGTTTTAGAATTAGTATCCCTCCCCTGATCATTGTAAGCCCCCCCAATTTTTGTTTATTTTTTTGTAAATTAGTCAAAATAAATTCTTTCAATCAATCAACCTTTTGTGTTGTCCCCAGTTGGTAACCTCTCTTGAATTCAAGATTCTTCCTTAACATTTTGACACTTGCATTGCAACAAGAAATATTCCTAATTGGAAATAAACTTGCCCCGCCGAAGGCGAGCAAGGGGGTCCAGGGGCGCAGCCCCCTGGCTAGGCGGAAAGCCCGCCGAAGGCGGGCTTTGCGACTAGTATAATAATAAATATATACACAATATGACCAGGTACATAAATTGTTTTTATTATCATTTATATATCTGGTCATCTCATACTGTGTATACATTTATTATACAATAGGTTTATTATATAAGAGTTTGGTTCAACATTGTATAAAATTCACTATGACTTTGATAATGACTTTTTGAAGATGGTTCAAACACGGAACCGAAACCCCAGCCGTGCGGATTAAATAAATAAAGACCTTAGCTGCATCTCTCATTTTCTACCCGCTTATCACAGCTATAAATTCCTTTTTGTACATTTTTAATTTTTGTTTTTTGTTTTTTAATTTCCCTATCGGCTGATGAGACCCATGTAACCCTATTACAGTATATTTATTTAAAATCATATGGCAAGCAAGGGACGTTCCACACTCTAGTTCCTGGGGCCCTTGGCATTTATAACTTTTGTTTAATTAAAAAAAAAAAATAATTAAAAATTGTCTTCAGATTTTGGTAATTAAAAAAACTCTCTAGTATTGATTTTTTCTTCAAATCGATGTAAAATTTTATTATACGTTTTTGTATAACTATGTCTTGTAGTATTTTTTTAATACAAAACTATTTTTTCAATTTCCCAAGCCAAAGAAGATAAGACCTCACATTAAATAAAAATGCGAATAGTTTTGCCTTTTTTCTTCTCTATTTCGCTAATAGAAAAAAAGAAATTAAAAATTCAATAGAAGGAGAAGGAATTGAATTAAACTGAAGAAACGATAGTCTCTTTTTTCCGTTCCCTTTAGAGAGGGGGAGAGTTTAATTAGAAGAGCATCCATTTAAGACAAGCGTATTAGAGTTCCAAATATTTGATATTTCCTTCCAGAGGAGTCTTCATTTAAGTTCCCTTCTTATTAGCCACCTCTAATTGGAATCTTCTTGTTTGTCTTCTACGACGACAGAAACTTGTCTTTTTTTCTTAATTTACTTTTATTACCAATTTGAGGCTTAGGAAATATTCACGATGACTTCTGATTCCACTATGAGCCGTTTTCTTTTTCCCCAGTCATCATAAAGGAACAATTTTTTTATACTTCATTTGAGAGAGAATTCGGATTTTTTTTTTTTCAAATTTAAGATCATCTGATATAAATTCAACTAAAGTTTAATCAACAGTTGTTGCTAGTAAAGTTTGTTCTCAGGGTTGTTTAACCAAAAGTGATTTTCGATCTTGACCAAAATTCAATGAAATTAAAAACAAAAATCTTTTTTAAGATGTTGTTGAGAGAAGTGGCTGTTCAGCGATTAGAATAATAGACAGGAAGGTAGGATGTCAGCTAAAAGGATCGAATAAAAATCTCAATCCAGAAGACGTTTCGGTTTTTATTAAATAAAGCCATCATCAGTTCTTAAGAGTTTAGCCTAAGCCTAGCAAACGTTGCTAAAACGTCTTCTCTTTTGAGTACCAAAAAAATATATTTCCATGCTTTGATTCTGGCCTATTGATTTGTTGCCCGGCTATTTAAATTAATTTAAAAATTTTAGTAGTTTCTTTCTTGGTAATTTAATTCTCACTGATGGTAATAGAGGACGTAAATAAGACTAATTTTTAATAAATTTGTTTTATTTACGTCCTCTATTACCATCAGTGAGAAAGAAACTACTAAAATTTTTAAATTAATTTAATTATATACTGGTCTTCACTCAAAACTTAAATGTATATATCGACGTTCTAATTAGTAAAGTGTCTAACTCCATTTTTGTTTATTTTTCAGGAGAGCCAAAAAACATTTCATTGTCATTGTTAGAGCCACTGTTAAACACTTTTCGTGCTGCAACTTTTCGAACTGAAAAATTTGAATTACGCTCTTATCCAGTTCAGGGCATAAGGAAAATGATATATAAATAAAGGAGAAGCATAAAAGGGGAACTCAACTGCGGAAGCTGAGAAGGTGCCTGTTGAGATTAGACTTGAAAGTCTGAAGATTGTAGGGTTTTTGGGAAGATAGACGCAGAGAGCTTGTTCCAATTACAGGAGCTCATGGGAACTAAGGAAGATTGGAATTGACTAGTTCTGTTAGACGTGAGTTGAACAGCATAGGAATGCTGGGACGATGACTCCCTTGTATTTATTGAAAATCTACAGTTATAGGCCCTATATCCACATATTTTCTCTTTCTCTCTCCTTTTATTTTCTGCTCGATACATCAGAATTAATTAGAATCGAAGAAGTAAATAAAGGCACTCCTTGATTTTCAATTTCTTCTTGTGAAAAAAAAAAATAATTATTATTTCCATGAAAGATAATTAATAATTTCTCTCTCTTCACGTTTGATTTCAATAATCTTAAAATAACGAATCTCTCTCATTAATTAAAATCAATCTGTCAGAGTATAAATGAATAAAAAGGAGACGGAAAGGTGAAATGCCTCCCACTCAGCAATGATAATTAGCCATAGAGCCAGAAACAAAGAGGAATAATGACCGAAGATAAGAGAAAGTTGTCTGCTGTGTGACCAGTCACACTAGATTTTTATTTTTGCTAAATATAAGCTTATATTCTTTTAAACCTGATGATCATTAACCAAGCACAAAAGTTTTTTAGTTGAAATTGTAGATATATATTCTGATTTTTATAGGCAAAATAATCTCTGAGTGTGATACATGAGAAGGAATTTCTCGTAAACCCACCCTCGTTTTTTTGGGGATGCTCTCATCGTCTTTTAATTAAATCACAACTTCAAAGCGATTCTCTATCAAATAATCTATTTAAATACCGTCCCTTTTTTTTTTTAATTAATATTTTCAATATAATATTTATTTATTTTTTCTTTTTCAAGATCAAATTCGTTGTCAAAATTAAATTTCATTGTCCAATGTCCTTCCGGTCTGTCGAATTTTTTTTTTTTATAGAGTTTTGCATATGAGAGTTATATAGATAGAGACGATATTGGCTCGATATTTTTAATATGCATGTCAAAAAGCAAGGAAAGGGGGATTTCCATTTGTTGTGCCAATCACAAGGGGTCGTCTTTTTTTATTTTATTTTTTTTTTTTTGAGCGCGTATTTTCAACGGCTCTCTTGGCGAGAATTACTCGTGTTAAATCGTCTTGAAATTCAAGAGTGTAATAAAATGGCATGAGTTATGGCATCGATCCGGGGCAAGTCTTATGCAAGTAGCCCTTTTGGGTCTTGGAGGGCCCTTCAAAGCCTTCTGCCAGCGCCTGTTGTGCCCCGCGATTTATTAAAACCGCTGGCTATTCTATTATTCTCTCTCTCTGTTAGTCGTTCAGGTTCCAGTCTTGACATTTGGATACAATGACCTAGAAAAGCGATATTGGCTTAATTTAAGCTTATAAGAAAGAACACTGCGTATGACTTAAAATGTATGTTAATATTCGTATCAAAAGTACAACACTCATTAGATTAGAAAATTAGATTTCTTAAAGTCTAAATTTCTCTTTATTTATTTACTTTTGGTACGCATATTAGTAGTAAGGGATATACAGTGAGCGCCAAAGTCAAGTCCCTCCCATGCCTTTTCTACATGTGATTATTTCATTATTTTTATAAAAAAAATGAAAATTTTTATTGGAAATTTTCTAGGTTTGAACCATGAAAGTTTCCATTAAAAAATATATATTTTTTTAAACAATGAAATAATCACATGTAGAAAATGCGTGGGTGGGACTTAATACTGCCCTCACTGAATCAGTGGTCTTAACTTTGGGCCCAAACAATCTTGAATATTATCTACCATTTATTGTTTATTTTATTCATATCGCTCATAATTGTTGCAACAAAATTAAAATATCTAATAATATGTTAAGTTGCTGCGCGATATTCAATTTGTTTAGAATTTTGTAATAGCCAAAAGTAAAGGTTCCTCAGCTAGTAAGAGGTTTTCTCGGATTCGTCCATATCGAATTTATAAATATCCGAATCTTTGGGTGGACAAGTTCCACCCAAAATGCACTAGCTGATCACGTTCTTTTTTGCATTTATTCATGCCTCATTCCCCCGGTGCCTAAAACTGTTTATTCAATGTTTTTCTATGGGTCAACACACACCGAAAAGGCAAAACACAATAGAGCATGATTCGGCATCATTGAACAAAATGTTTTGCCATTGAGCGTTTTGCTTAATCGGTGTGCGTTGGCATTGAGCAAAACGTTTTGCTCTTGGACAAAATGTTTTGTCCGAAAACGTTTTTTCTCAATTGTTGTGTGCGTTCAGCCTAAGGTCGCAGTGCAGAGAAGCCCCAGAACATCAAATCAATCAATATATATATAATAAATATTATTGTAAAAGGAGCAGGAGGTTTACTCGATTCTGTTGCAGATGGAGGTGCAGAGAAGAAATAATTTACGAGAAATTATATCGAGGATTTTAATGACAAGACGACTGTGATTGCATTTTCAAGAAACTGGTGATGTGATTAATTTTTTGTATTTCTGTGTGCTGACTCACTTTTTCTGTAATCTTTCGCAGGCCTGATGATGGTCTTTTCGGACAGAAACTGTTAAATTGCAATCACAGTCGTCTTGTCATTAAAATCCTCGATATAATTTCTCGTAAATTATTTCTTCTCTGCACCTCCATCTGCAACAGAATCGAGAAACCTCCTGCTCCTTTTACAATATCCTACTCGGGCTGTTTCTACAGTCGTAATAAATATTATATTGAATAAATTTTAATTTATATATATACATATATTTTATTAAATGCGTTCTAACCAGGTATTTTTATTTTTTAAAGCAATGAATTAAATTATAGAATCTAATCTAGCATCGATAAATATCTTAGAATCTCTTTAATGAATAAAAATTATTTTCTTTGTCAATTTGCCTCCTTTGATTCGATTATAATTAATCACTTATGCCCAATCGCACCGTATGAGTTAAGCATTAATTAACGCTAAAGAATACTTAACTTTCCAAATTTCGTTGTACCGCTTGCAAAGTCAAACTTAAAAGTCTAAATCTTTACTTAAATCTAAGCCCTTGATTTCGGGGCTTAGCGTATGCTTAACCTAAAAACAATTTTCTGTTAAATAAATGACATCTATTCCAGATTATATTGATAATATAATATTAATTAACTAATAATAATACATTTTTTGGATTCGATTTAGATTTTTTTTTTATAAAAAACATGAACAATATGAATTCTATTTTCGAAGATGATCTAAATATTATGGAAATAAAGGATTTTGGAACTTTTTGGAAATAATAAAATATGTAATATAAAATATATAGGTACCCCGTATATATATATTTTTTTTTATATTTTGCCAAGATATGCAGTTGAACTTGCATGTCTCTTGCAAGAGAATATAAAATAAAACTTCTTACTTGTCACACAGTATAATATAAGACAAAACGATATAGCCCTACTATAGGCTATACATGTTTAATTTATTTTAAAAAAAATTTTACACTAACAACAGGACTCACCAATGAACTAATTATTATTAACATTGCGATTTTCTATTATATTTTTATATTTAAATATAATTTAATAGATAATTTTCTAAAGAGGTATAATTTGGTGTTCAATTTATTTCCTTATTTATTTAAATAAAAAAATTATAATCATGAAAATCAATATTTTGTTTTCTATTTTCATATTTTTCTGAAATTAATTAATATTTATAAACAATATGTAATTAATTTAATTTAAGAATATTCAAATAATAAACAAAATTATTATTATTAACATCTGTCAATTTTATCAAAAATCACCAGAATATCACTAAAATTTACAACGTTGCCATGTTGCACATTTATAAAATTCTTCTTTACTATTCCATGATTAAAATATTGCGGTTCAAAATAACAAGTTATTTAAGAGACGCTTTAGTTTAAGCACACTTAGTAAAGAGAGGCATAAATGTCAAACGGTGCGATTGGGCATTAGATTTCCATTTGTGATAATAATGTCTGTTCTCCAAAAAACGAAACATCCACAAATAAACAAAGCAAGTAGTTCGTGTCACTCGGTAATATTTCCCTCTCCAAGTAAGCAAAGTTGTTTTAAGGCATTTAACATTAAATTTATTTGATTATTTGAATACATTTGAATTTTGTTATAATTATCTAGTTTAGGGATCGTTTTCAAATTAGAAATAAATCGCATCTAATCCACTTGTGCGCTTGTAGTTTATTTGAGAATAGTATACTCTATTTTTAAGTCTCTTGTTTCAGGTGGTATATGTATAATATTAGGCCTATATATATATTTTAATTTACAATACTATGTCTTCACATTCTTTAGGTGAATATTAAAAGGCGAAATTTTTATATTGTTTAATAAATAAATTTAAAGAAATCTTATTTTAATAATTTACTTTGTAATTAGCTACAAGGTTTTCTATTTTGTATATTTCTAAAATCACTAGAGTTATTAAGGGTTTTTAAGATAGGAGAATCAGAAGAGATTTTATTTTTTAATAAACCCGTATTGTATTTTACAATATAAATAAATACATAAAAATAATAAATAGCCTCACACTCTTTGTTTGAATATTAAAATATCAATGGACCCTTTCTCTTCCTCTCTCTTTCCCTCATTTTATATTAATAATTTATATATAAACATTGAATATTCAAAAAAAAAAAAAAAAAAATTGTATTTATTTAAATTAAAGCATTTATATAAATTAATTGAATAATTTTTTGGCCTTGCCCCTTGGAACAGGGGTAAATGTCACACATTTTATCCCATTGTCATTAAATCGGTTCCTTTCCTTAAATTTATTTAAAATAATATTGACTAGCATATTATTTAAATAAAAAATCTGGTGTGACTGGCGCACAGCACACAACTTTCTCTTACCTTCGGTAATCGAAAGTTGTGTACTGTGCTTGTCACACCAGATTTTTTGTGTCGACATGTATTTAGTTTCCGACAGTATGGTACATTCGATTTTCAAGATGTAAAATTTATAAGTATGGCAAAATGTTTATATTTTGTTACCATGGCAACCATTTCTCCTATCTTTTCTACAGAGAACAAGAGTAAAGTGGTCTTCAGAAGATTTCAATCACAAAATGAGAATGACTAAAAAATAGTTGATATATGAATTTAAAAAAATCGTTGGAGCAAATTTAGAGAAAATCGAAAAAAACTGAAAAAGTGCATCAGTAAAGTACTAGTACTTTTTGGTCGATTTTGTTCAAAAGCTTCGTGTCACGTCCCATGGGGGTGCCTAACTTAAATATAAAATTTCAACCTCCTAGCTCTTTTCGTTCTTGAGATATTTTTTTCACAGACACACACACAGACACACACACACACAGACAGACCATGTCACAAAAACCACTTTTTTGGATATAGGGGACCTCAAAACGTGAAGATCCATCAAAATCTCGACATCGAATTTTTGACATGAATCCAATACTTTCTCTCTATATATATATTACATATATACATAGGTAAGAGAAAGTAATAATCAATTTAAATTTTTAATGACTTATTCTATTACTATCCAAAAATTATATATTTTTTGTACAGTTTCCTAAAAATTTTCACTAGCTTAATTCATTTATTTTTTTATTATTGAATGTATTGGAAAATATCGTGTTAATTATTGAAATAATTTTTTCAATTATTTAAATAATTCAATTGCTTTTATGACGTCAAAAAGGCTTGCAAGTCGCTTGCGCCAGCCAGTCTCATGCTTTGAAAGGTCTCTTGTGATAGGTTAATGCTGAACTGACGGGCCAATCAGAGCGCTTCTTTTAAATCGAGAATCTCCTCAATGTTCCTTCTCTCTGGTTGCCTTGAACTCACCAGTCGCCATTAAAATGGCTAGTGCGTAACATCTAATCCGCGTTTGTCTGATATAAAAGTGACGCTATCTTTTATTTTGTTAAGTGTTTTGTTTATCTTGTTAAGTGTTAAGTGAATCCAAGTTCTCCTCATTCATTGTTCATCTACCTGGAGTTTTTATTAAGTGCACACATCCTTCTATGTCCTTCAAGCATCTGGCAACTCTACACGCATCTCCTCTGCCTCCTATGAATTCCATTTCCACCAGGTTGGCTACTACATTTTTTCCTGTTTTGCTTTAATAATATTTATTTTTATATATTTGATAATGTACTTCAAATATGAAAATAATTAAAAAAAAAAAATAATTTTTTATTTCATCATATTCATCTATGGGTATTTGTATTCTTTGAAATCATTTATATTCTTTGCAAATCTAAATCTGGCTTCTCTCACTTTCTTTACTATTACGTAACCATCTGTGTTGTGGGTTGCCTGGGGGTCTGGGGATGTTGTTGGTGAGGAATAATTTTAGAGTGTGGTTTTTGAAGAAGTAATTTATTGAAATCAAAATCAAACTGGTTGTGGTGCAGAGAGAGAAAATGCCTTTCAAGAGAGGTGCCGGATGTTTTTTTTCCAGAATCATCTCGCACCTCCCCTAGGTAGAGGGCGCCTTGATAGAGACTCTCAGACGCTTAATTTGTGATTTTTATGAGAGTCCTTAGCTGAGGAGCCTTATTACAACAAATATTAATTATTATTTGAATTCGAATTTAATTTTGAATCACAATTTTGATATATGGACCCTGTTACGCATTAGTGTCTCAAGCGCCAGCTACCGAGATTTGAGAAAATTAACATTAAAGTTTTTTGTTTTGATTAGATTATATATGATTTTTTGGTAAAACCGGAAATGTGGAGGCCCAATTAGGTCAAGTTAGGGGAGGGAAGAGTGGGGATAAAGCGCATACCGACCGGCTGATCGCCAGCAGCTCCATGCTGCTTACGCGCGCTGGGTGGGGGAAGAGGCATTTTTGTGCAATTCAAACCATAATGTATTTTCATGCACTAAACAAACAGGAAAAAAAAACAAAAACAAAATGCTATAATTTTTCGAGCTATTTGTTTTGTCACTAGTGTCGTTTTGGTTCGTCTTTCTGACAGAAGGAAGACGAACAGAAGCCGAGAATTCCCAAGTTGTTTTTAAATTTTTTTTAATCTAAAGAAACCGAACTGCAACCGAAAGGCCGAAACAATTAGGCCGGAACCCCTGCAATTTGTTAAAAAACAAACAAACAGATACTTGCCTTAAACTGGCCTCTCCTCGTCATGAGGCCCCCAACCCAGCCATAAGCCAAGCAGCTCGTTGTGGGCTGCTGGCGATCAGCTGGAATGCACTATATCCCCACTCTTCCCTCCCCCAATTTTTTTTGTCAATTGTGCAAGTAACATTAAATATAAATTTTTTTTTAGGACATATTTCATAAAAAATACTATTAATTATAGCATTTGAAACAATATTCCGTGCTTAACTCATTTTTTTTTTTTTTTTTTTTTTTTGGGCGCTTGACACACTAATGCATAACAGGGTCCATATAATTCTCAAATTATGTATCTCTCTTCCTATTTTGGTGCCACTCTTTGCTGTTTGACAAACGAAACGTGTAAATAAAACGAAACATTCTAATTATAAATAAGAAATTATGCAAATATCATGTTATTTGACTAAGGGATTATTTTTTTGTCCCTTCGGCAATGTATTGGTATTCAATTGATGTTATATTATAATAAATTTCCATCAAACTGTCTGGAATTTGGAGGGGGAGGGGAGTTGGATGATCCCGTATTTTTATTTACTTCGATTTTTTTTTTGAGAGGGTTGCAGTTGAAACCCTATCTCCATCTGACTAGGACAGGGGTCGGCAACCTTCGGCTTTTTTAATACAAATTGTGTGACTCTTGAGCTTGTCCAAAATATACCAGTATATTTTAATTTTCTTGAAACAAATGGAAATTTCATTATTAAAGTAAAAATATTTTTTTTCAAAAAGAAGGACCCTGCCACTATGAAGCATTCTCTGATCGAGCTTAGAAATTTTTTCAATCAATCTATTCGAAGCAATATTTAACTTTTTAACGATGAATATTTCTTTCTCGTCTTCTGAAAAAATTAGCTGAAATTTTTGGAATTTCTAATCAATAAATTACAAACATCATCGTTTCATAGCAATAAATTTTTTTCCTTTCACTTCGACCTAAAGTACAGGTTTCATCGTTGTTTACATTCGATCCATACATATAAAATATATTTAAATTAATTAAATTACATAAATATGGAGAATTCGAGAGTAAATTTTGTTTTTAAAGGCGTTGATATATTTCTCGTTTAGATATATACTAAAGATATATTAAAAATATAGCCCAATTTATCATTAAGATAGGAATATATAAAATTTTATGGTCACTTTTTTTTCTTTAATATGAAGACATAAAAGAATTAAGACTTGTTTGAGAGAGAGAGGGAAGGAGGGCAATGATAAATCGCTTAAATATCTTCAAGCACTTTGTATAGATAAAGACTGGCAGCCGATATCGGGGACAACTAATGTATCAGCTCAAGGGAAGAAGCCTTTGGGGGTAAGGGTAGATCGATTGAGTCAACAGGGGAATAAGAGTAGAGAAGATGCCAGTCAGTTAGTGACCGGAGGAATTAAATTCTTAAAGTTAAAAAAAAAAAAAATACATTTATTTTCATAAAAATTTTGAAAACAAGTACCAAAAAGTTGGTGGCATGCTTTTTTATTACCCCACCATAATTTTGACTTTCTCTTACCCTATATATGAAATATATAAAGAGAAAAAAAAATATTGCGATCATGTAAAAAATTCTATGTCGAGATTTTGATGGATATACTCACCAGGTCCCCTAGTCCAAAAAAGTGGGCCCCGCAAACAAGGGCGGATCCAGTGGTGTATCTCGGGGGGGGGGGGGGTAATCTGTTGTGACTGGTCGCACACCACACAATTTTTTCTTAATTTCGGTAATTTAAAGGCGCATTCTGTACTTAGTTTGCCAGAATATAAATACAAATCAAATTTTTAAGTATTAATATTTAAAATTTTACATTAAAAATAAATTTTTTTGCGAAAAAAAGTGATTACCCTTTCCCCCCTCTCCCCCCCCTTGTTTCCTCCTTGCCCGCAAATCGGTCTGTCTGTATGTAACGATTTTAAGCATGCAGGAATTGAGCTACCGAATTGAAATTTTATATTTAAGTTAGGTACCCCCTGGATTTGTATGTATATAAATTAAGTAGCACAAGAAGTAAAAAAAAAATTTTTGCCCTCCCCCAAGCAAAAACTTAAATGACGTCACTGGTACTTTACTGATGTACTTTTTCATTTTTTTCGATTTTCCCAAAATTCGCTCCAATAATTTTGATTAATCAATTTTCCTCGTTTTAAAATTGAAAGTGGATAATACATTAAGATTAAAAAAAAAAAAAATTAATTACATTTCAATGAGGTTTAACTTTACTTAATTCAGGTAATAAAAAAAAATCTTTTTTTAACTCTTTAAAAAAACATTTAAAATGGTTTTATTTAATCAAATAAAAATTCCATCAACCTTCATTAGGGATTAGAATCAAATGTGCTCGCATCTTTCTTTCATTTTATATCAAAGGTTAGATAGAAGGGAACACCACCCACTCACCTCCAACCCCCTCCTTAACCCTTATCAACGATGCTAATCCCTTTGGTATAAAAAAAAGAAACGCCTTTCAAAAAAGGATTTACGATTATAGATAAAGACAAAAAAAAAGAATGAATTATTAATAAAAAAAAGAAATTAAAAATTTTTAATATTTATTATATAAGGTTTTATGATGAGTAGGAAATAAAATATTTTATTAGATCCAAGGTATTAAGCAATCACTTTTAGAGGCGAGAAAAGATTGAGATTTTTTGCTCTATTTTTTTTATCGACCATTTTATTTATATAAGAAACCCTACTATCTACAATTCTTTTTTAGTATCTGACAATTGTGAGTCTAATATTTATATAGAGATGACTTCCCCAAGACTTTCACTACAAACAGTGGCGTCATTTCAACTTTTTCTTGGGTGGGGGGGCAAACATTTTTTTCCTAAAACCTTTACATACAAATAAGTACTCTAATTTGGCCAAAGGATATTTAATTTAATTAATTGTTTAATTTTGTACGGATTATATATATATATATGATTATATATATATTATATATATCGTAGATATATTTTTTTTATTTAATAATATAAAATTTTAATAAAATTAGAGCACTTGGAGAGTGCCCCCTCCCCCAAATGACGCCACTCTCCACAAATATGTGATTATCTTACACTAAAGCTGAAGATTTTTATTAACTTTTAAGAGTAATCCGTAATCCGCAGCATATTCATACATATCATATCATTCATATTTATATTATAATATAAAATAATAATAATCATATTATATTATAAAGCGCAATCGGCTGACTTCCTGTCCCAGTGTGAATGTGCCTATCAGGCAAGGATGGATACAAGGGAAGGGGGTAATTATCCCCCGAGATTTGAAAAAATACTTTTTTCGAAAAAAAAATTTATTTTTTAATGTAAAATTTTAAAAATTAATACTTAAAAATTTGATTTGTATTTATATTCTGGCAAACAAGTACAGAATGCGCCTTTAAAATAGCAAAATTAAGAAAAAATTGTATGCTGTGCGACTAGTCACATCAGATTACCCCCCCCCACCCGAGAAACACCTCTGGATCCGCTCTTGCTATCAGGGCGCTGATTGGCCAGAATAAAAGAAAGTTGAGTCAAAGAGGGAAATTTAAAACTTTAAAATTTTGAACCGAAGGCAAGCAAGCGGGCGCGGCACTTGTTCTTTACATAACCTACCTCTCGAGAAAGGCTTTTTATTTAAATTTAAATTATTAATAGATTCATTTTTTTTTTTTGTTCCGTTTATTATCCATGAAAAATTAATATTAGACAAAAAAAAAAAACTTTAATTTAAAATACCATTTCATCATCATCAAATATTAAAATAAATTACCTCATCATTTAAACTAGATGAATCTTTTAAGAGTTTAAATTAAAATTCAAAAAACATTAGAGAGAGTTCGTTGTATGTATTCCAAAAAAAAAAAATGTATTTTTCATTTCCTTCAAATATTTACCTTCTAAGCGGATTATTTGAAGAAAAATTGAAGATAATTTTTTTTTTTATTCATTCATTCGAATTTAAATATTCATCTCCGAAAGGAGTTTGCTTTTAATTATTATTTTATTCCTCGTTATTTTTATTTCTTTAAATAAATGGAAAAATTATATTCTATTCATCTTTTTTATATACGACGGCCGAAATTGGAAATTTTGACTTAAAAACTAGTTCATGTTTTATTTTTCTCTATTACCATGATTTTTTGAACAAACAGATAAAATTTTTTTTTAAAGTTTTTATTGCAATTGACGTAGTAAGAGGGTGGCATTTCAATTTTATTTCACATTAATGAAAGATGAAAAGAGCGTAGCGTTAGAAGGATGATGATCATGATCACAACTAAACCATCTATCCATCTCCCTAGCACTATTTCAAAACGATCACATGTGAACGCTCAGTCAATCAATCACCCTCAAAGGCCGGCCGGGGAGGGGCTCTCTGCCCTTGTAAGTGGATCAATTCGATTCGTGCCGTATCAGATGATCAACTCGTTGTTTATTTATGGAATTTTATCAGAAACTCGATAACTAATTTACAAATACAAACGTATTTATTTATTTTTCTCATCTTCTGCTCTGTTACATGTTAGTAATATCGGCATATAATAAACTCGCCGCCTTTTATTTTGAATTTCATAGACTCTTTATCAAACTTCGATGGAATTGATACTTTCCTAAAATAGAATTCGCATAAAATTTCAAAATATTCTTGATTTTTTTATTTCATAACTCATACTTTGGATTAACCGTGTAAAATAATTTATATACCAATTCATATAACTCCAAGAGGAGGGGATAAAGCAGTTAAGCCTATAACCCTGAGTTGAAGACAACTCCAGTTCAAATCCACCTCATGGCAATAAATTATCCAACTCGAAATGCCTCCTAAGCAAGGAAACAGGAACCCACCTCAGTATCATTTCGATGAGAGTTACTCTTTACGTGTCAGGAGTGACACTAATGACACAGAGAGATAATTCCATGGACCTCGCGCTTGGTGAATGTGTTAGCGTGCTGGCCTTGTATACCAAGGGTCGCGGGTTCAGATCCCAGTCAGTCCGATGATTTTATTTAAACCATTTGGATACCAAATGGCTTAAATAAGAATGCCTGGATCCCCAATAGATATATTAATAACATACGAGTATCGTTAAAAGTCTTGAATGGCCTAAGTTGCCGAAAAGACTGTGTGGTATTAAAAAAAAAATTTCATTTGAATTAGCTACCTTTTTCTTCTTCTTCTGTCCTCGCCCTTATTATTCCTGCGGTGCGGGGTCGGTTGTTGAATTGTCTACTTATCATTTGAAATAAATAGGGATGGCGTTTGAATGACTTTGAATGCCGAAAAAGACCTTAAACAAGTTTAAAAAAAATATCTTTTACTTCACCTGTACTTGCTCTTTAATATTTATACATATCCCATCTTGATTATTAAGCCCTTAAAAAAATTAATTGGAGTGCTGAGTTCGTTTTGAATTGCGATTCATATAAAAAAAAAGTAAAAATAATTGCTCAGAGGCTTAGTTTTTGTCGATCAAGTTGGGTGTTGTGTTTTTGTTTAGGTATTGGATCAGCCAGGAGTTTTTTTTTTTTTTTTTTTCTTTAAAGAGAAACTCGCACAAGGGAAATCACAAGGTTAAAAGTTGAGGATTCGAGTAAAACTTTTCTAGCAATTTAAGATAGGTGAGTTGTTGCAAAAAAATTTTTGCTGCCTTTCGTATCAGTGGCGTAGCTTGCAGATGCAAAGGGAGAAAATAACCCCGGGCGTTACCTTTTGAAAAATAATTTTATCTTTGATTATACCCATACACGTGAGAAATGTTTGAAAATCTTGTAGAATTTTGTAATAATTATTGTATTGATTTGTTATTTATTTATGATTTGTAGTTGGTGTCAAAATGCTTTTATTCTAAGCATTTATTTAATTGTTCCCATTATTGAAATAATTAGCCTTTAGAGAATAAAATTTTCTTGTAAGACAGTATTAAAATTTTTTAAACCTTAAAAAGAATTCATTCATTATAGGCCTATTTGTAATTATATTTTAGGTTAATTGTCAAAATAAATTTTTTAAAGAGAAAAGTGTGATGGAGCATAATCTTCAGTTAAGGAAAAATTTTTTCGTGACCTCCAAACATAATTTAAATTATTTTTAAAAAAATATATATTTCAAGCTTGTTTTTTCTCTTTCAGTAAAATTTTTTTTATTTATTTGGAAAGTTTACGCGTAATTATTTATTTATCCAATAATACAATAGATAAATCATCCAACATTTTTTTTTCGTCATCTATTTAGGGCGTATCTATGTTGTATATCCATTTATTAGCCTAGAAACATTTTCTCATTGAGATAAAGTTAGTAAGGCGTTCACTCCCCCATCCCCTTACTCCTAAATACAATGTGACAAAATCGGGTGATAAATGGACTAGATGGGCGGGGGAAAAGGGTCGAACGATCTCAAGCCAATAGTGGGTGTATGTGGGAATCAATAATTCCTCCTCTTTCTCCATGGGGGTTGGGGCGTACCAACCAACTCAAGTGGGCCTATCTGAATTCCGATCACTAAGACTTGTTATTTTATTGAATTTCTATTTATTAAAAATAATAATAATAAAATATCAACATGGAATTTGTTGCAAGGACTTTCGGAAACAGCTGGGGAAATTATTAGACTGGAATAAAATTTCAAAAAAAATAAAATATTGCTCTTGTTTTGTTAAATTCTATTTTTATTCCGGACCTAAAAATGATGAAATTTTTTTTTATCAATGATTCCAAAAATATTATTTTACTATATAAGTTCAAGGGCTCTCATCCCACCCAGGCGAGAAATTTATTTCAATCAGTGACGGTCCTATGGGGGAGGGGGGCTATAACCCCCCCCCCCCCCACTCTCAAAAGACCTTAAATTACACTAGATATGTGATTGCAAAATAGAAAAAAAAAAGTACCAAAAAATATTATTTCTATAGTAAAAAATTTAACGAATCCTTTCGTTGTTTTCTATCAGAATTGAATAATTCATGCATAAAAAAAAGATATCAGATTTTTTACTATTTATTCCGTAGATTTAATAAAACAAAAAAAATTATGTCGGTAATTTGTTTGACTTTTCAAATAAATTTAAAGGGTAGACAAATAAAATAAAAAAATTAGAAAAAAGTAAAGGTGTATATTTTCAAAACAAAGAGTAGTTTTTCAAGTAGTCGCAATAAAATAATAACTTTTAAAATTATTTTTAATTTGTCTATTAAATTGGGTTACTTTCGGTATTGATTATTTAGGTCATGTTCCTGTTCATTGAATTAAAAATCTTTTCCCTCACATTGCATATCCCGTCTTCGGCGGGCTTTACCACTTGCCATGGGTCTACGCCCCCTGGATCCCACTTGCTCTTCTTCGGCGAGCAATTTCAAAATTTTAAGGTTTTAAATTTCCCCCTCTGAATTAGATTTAAATTTCCCTTTCTGAAGGAAAACAGTTTAGTTTTATAATAAATAATAAAAAATAAAATTGCAAAATGAAGAGGAAAGCAACCACGTAGGAAGCCTCTAATCAAACTCCTTTATTACAAAACGTTTCGGCCAATTTTATTCTTCCATCTTCAGTTGTATAAGAGTTTTTAAAGAATAGAGTTGTCTGTCCATAACCTAGCCAAAAATTTTTCCATTGTTTTATAGGCTTTTGTAAATTACTGCCCTATGGTCAGACGTATTAATTAATAACTCTATTCTTTTAAAACTCTTTGTGCGTTTTGTAATAAAGGAGTTTTAACAATAGATGCCTCCAGTCTGGCTGCTTTCTTCTTAATTTCAGCCATTTTCTTCATTAATTAATAACAAATATTTCTCTTAATGAAAAAACTGTCATATATCTAGTCAAAGAAAAAGATTGGTTTAACAATTTTGTCTAAATTTTATTTATTTATTATTGAGGCAAATATTCTCTTTGCCATTTAACTATTAATTAACTTGATTGATTTATTATTGATGAAAATTTTAATTATGACTCCATCTCTCGTATTTTATATTTATGTTCAATTTGATTAAGTTTCCAAATGCCAAGAAAATCTTGTTTAAAATTTATTTGATTGCCTCGTAATATTATAATAGAGACTGGCGAGAGAAGGGGATAAATATTTCATTGAAATTTACTAATTTACTTGATCAAAGCGTAATGAAAATCATCCATTTATTTGATTTGCCAGTTCACATTTGGACTTGGTAAGGCCCAGGGTGTTATTAATTAATCCATCTCCCACTCTGCCCTAAAACCAAGAAGAGATGGGAGTCGTTTGTCAGCTGCTAATTCGTGGCCAAAAAGCCCAACTGAACAGGATGAATAATTTGCTCTTCTAGTTAAACCGATGACTGACAGGCTTACTACTTTACTTGCCATTGCCAAAATCCCACCAACAAATTCCTTCTAACACTAAGAATTTGTCCTTCATTACTAACAATAAAATTTAAAAGTCCATTTTGAAAAGTCCTTTTACGTTTCTCCTAAAATCCACTAATAAAAAATCTTCAAAATGCTAATTACCGACGTTTCTACTTTATTAATTAATAGTGAAAAAAATTATTATTTGAATATATTCCATTTAAACAGATCTATATTCTTGAAAACTCTTAATTGAATTAATCAGTGGTTAGTTTATAAATAAATTATTCCCTCTATTATGTTGGCGGTATAAATAGATGTAATCAATTTTTACGTATTAGCATCCCTATAATCAGCATTAGCATAGACAGCCTCTATTTTAGGTGATTAGCCCCTCTCTAATTTGATTGTTTGATTGCAACCAAATCAATTGTTTTCTTCTAATGCCGAATAAATTGCTTCAAATTGAGAGAGAGAGAGAGAGCAAATCGATTAATCTATTCTCGTTATCGATAACAGATCTAGTTTCAAATTTTTGAAATTGTCAAAAAACAGAGAGAGAGTGACAGTGAATAAACGGAAAGCCATTTTTCTTTTGGAAGGTCAAAATTGAATTTAGGATTTGGTGGGCGGCCATCTGACGGTATAAAAAAAATAAAGTTTGATAAATGATTCGTAAAAAATGATGGTGGAATTCAAAATCGTTTCTTATTTATCGTGGTGGGTAGCTTGTCTGATAAAAATTTTTCTTAATTGTATTTAATTACTATATAATTGTTGTGATGACCGCACAGTAGGGCTACACAACTTTCCCTTATCTATATTTATATATCGTCAAAATCTTCGGTCACTTGTGTCGAGATATATTTTAGTTCACGATAGTCCAAGATGTAAAATTTATAATCAATTACTAACTCTCATATCTTAATACTTTCAATATATTATGCTTTTCAAACGAAATTGGACATTCTCTTTCTTTTTATTATTTTAAGTTTTAATAATAAACATTTTCTCAAAATTAAAATAAGCTTGATAAAGAAAGCAAATGAAGTCCGGAATAATTGAGACATCGGATTGCGGGATGCCGGGGAACTTAATGTAGAAATATGTAACCATAAAATGTGTCTATAAAGATTATAATTTAAATAATAAACAAAATATTTGTAGAAATTGATTGATTGATGATTTTCATTTTTACTTTCTCTTACCTCTATATATGTTAATATAATAGAGAGAGAAAGTATTGCATTTCATGCAAAGTTGCTTCGGTTTCCTGATTGACTCCAACGATTTTTTTTTAAATTCAAAAATCAATTATTTTTTAGATTCTCTTTAAAATGTATATTCTCATTTTGTCATTGAAATCTTCTGAAGACCACTTTACTCTTGAACTCCATAGAAAAGATAGTAGAAATGGTTGCCATGGTAACAAAATATAAATATTTTCCCATATAAATTTTACATCTTGAATTCTAATATATCGGCGGAATATATATTATATATCCGAAATAAATATATGTCGACACAAAAAATCTGGTGTGACAAGCACAGTGCACAACTTTCTCTTGCCGAAGGGTAAGAGAAAGTTGTGTGCTGTGCGACCTGCACAGCAGATTTTTTTTATACAGAGAGAAATGGTTGCCATGAAATATAAATATTTTCCATGTTTACAAATTTCACATCTTGAATTCTAATATATCGGAGGAAACTAAATATTTGCCGAAACGAAAAATCTGGTGAGACAAGCACAGTACACAACTTTCTCTTGCCGAAGGGTAAGAGAAAGTTGTGTGCTGTGCGACCAGTCACACCAGATTATTTTATATATTTAACATAGAGAAAATAATTTGGGATGGTATCATAATTAACATACTTTAGGTAAATATATTTAAAATAAGATTTTTTACTCAATTAGAACTAATCATTTGTCTCTAGATTAAAATATTAAATTAAAATTTAATTTTTCTATTAAATTTTCATATAATTTAATAAACAAATAATTAAATAGAAAATAAATGTTTCTTCTTTTTTTTATTAATTTATTTTAATAATAATAATGGCGGTCCGATTAATCTTACCGCGAGCCATTCTCGTTGCAGTAAAGATGCTAGTGGGTAATTTTTTAATGATCGCTTCAGATGCGCCACGGTGAGGTGGAGATGAACCTTGAGTAACACGTCATCACCCCCACCCCACCCCTCAATGATAGCTTCAGATGCCCCACGGTGAGGTGGGGTGAGTAATACGTCATCACCCCCACTCCCTCCCCTCTAAAAGGTTAGACTCGATTTCAAGCTGAAAATTTCCATAGATCTATTATGATTGGACAATTTTGGCCTAGCTCCTGCTCCTGGAGCCCTATTCTTTTAATAAAGAGAAGCTCCACGTCACCTCCGTCAGTAGCCGCCCAGGCTACATACAGTTTACATTGTTTCTGTGTTGTTTGTGTTAATATTTTCGGTGCATCATTTACAACATGGCGTCAGCCTTCGAGCACGATCCTGTTCGGTAGCTTTCGTCCTTAGTTTTAAAGGTATTTCAACGTTTTAATTCAAATCGTTGATTAAATTTAAATCAAATAAGATTAATAAACAAACTGAAATATAAATTATAATTAATATTTTACATTTGTCTGTAAAAATATTATCTAACATTCGATTGATCAGCCAAGCTATAACATTTTCATTTTTTCAATTAAGAATATCAATAAAAATAACACTCCGGTTTTTTTTATTAACTAATTAGATTGATTAATAATTCTATCTTTATTTTAAACCATACTTTCTCTTAAATTCTCCTCTCTCTTCCTAGCTGATTATTCTCTCTCTCTCTCTCATTTCTCTTCTCGACTCTCTCCTCTCCTCACAATTATTTATTTCGTCTTTCAAAGTAATTTTACTATTTACTCGTTACGTTTGCCAAAATAAATTATCTCCTCTTCATTATTTTTACAATTGCTGTTTTTTCTATGTATGTTACCTATATAGTTATATTGATTAAGTCCGGCCAAAACTTGTCCAGACAAGTTGAGCCTCCCTATTCAAATCATATAGAGGACCTTTCTATTCATTACATATCCGAATATTTTAATTAAAAACCTTTGAAAAAAGATAAGAAATATTAAGAAGGGATTATTTTTCACGTTAAACACATTTTATATTTTCATTTAGTTTTATTATAACTGCGTTTTCAGATTGTAGTCAGAATGTCTTTCTGATAATAGAGACATAATTTTTGTTCTTTTTTTGTTACTTTATAAGAGTTCTGAAATTTTTATTCGAACTCTTTATTCGAAATATATTTGATCAAAAAAAAAAAAAAATCGAGATAATTTTTTTTCTCTTCCATTTTGGAAGCTTGTTTTTTTTATTCATTCGAATTGTTTTATGTATTTACTTTATTTTAATTTAAATTGGACCTTATTTATTTATATTTTGTATTCTTCAGCGCCTGGCAAAGAATACTGTATTTTCTGTTTAGAGGTCAAAGTAGCTAAGTCTACTTTTTCAATTTCTTTTCTCACAATACTATTTGTTCGATTGGATGTTCTTTTTCCTTTTTTTTTACATTCTCTTAATTATATATATGTTATTACTGAGAACATATTGTATTCATGTCAAAAATTCGATCTCGATATTTTGAAGGAAAGATTCGTTTTGAAACCCTCTTAGTCCAAAAAATTGGGCCTGGGAAAATGATCTGCTTGTTTGAGTGTTCAATATAAAGCATTAAGGAATTGAAAGCTACAAGGTCGAAATTTTATATTTAAGGAACGCACCCCCATGAGACTTGAATATAAGCGAGGTCGAAATACTAGTCTTCAAGTAAATGTAAAAATGGTTAAAACGTTGCTATACTGCCATGTCAAACGACCTGACGAATTGACATCATTTTTGTCCTGATGAAGAGTGCGATCGGCACTCGAAACGTCGACAAAAAATAGATTTTTGTTTTATTTTTCGCCTTGGCTGCCCTTGTAACGCATCCTCATATCATAATATCCAGCCATCAAGAAACAACTAGCAAATATATCTATATTTTTCCCATTGTGAATTTTTTTTTAAATGATCTTGTGTAAAGAAAATTAATAATAGCTAGCCGGGGGGCTTCGCCCCCTGGACCCCCCGCTAGTTATTAATTCTTACTCAACATTTCGGCATGGGTGGAGGGGGTTTCAATTGAATTGGCTACCAATCATTTAAAATAAATATGGATGGGGTCTAAATAGTCCTATTAATAGATCCCGAAAAAAACTTTAAAGCAATAAAAATATAAAAAAAAACATTTCGAAATCGCTGGAGGCCTTTTGGCTATGTTTCTTGATAAAGCAAAGGAAGAAAAAATTGAAATTTTTATTATAAAAAACTAAAAATGCGTCACTGGTATAATATATAGTTTGACATCCGGTGTTCTTTTCCAAAAAAAAAAGATGCACGAAGCGAAGCCATGCAAAATTTCATCTTTATAAATCAAAGAGTATATGTATAGTCGAGTGAGAGAGGGAAGAGAGATGCAAGAAAGAAACAAGCTTTATAAATATTCAATTTCTAGAATAGCATAAAAAAAGATGAAAAGTCACTCTTCTTTTTTTTCAACTCTTTTAAAATTAATTAAATTAATGCAAATTTGACGCCGCCGATGACGTCACACACACACACACACACACACACAAACCGCTCGTCTTTCATTTTGAAAACACTTCATTAAGGTAAACATCTTTCACACCATCCCTGGAGGTTTTACGACTGGATTTATTTAAGGGTTTCAACTCAAAATCCTGATGTAGAGCTTTTGCTACTAAGAACCTTTTTTTTCTTGTCTCGTTTTAACAGCCGGTTGGTGTCATTGTATTATAGAGGAAGAAAGAAAAAGAGAGGAAAAATAATATCGTGAACCATCTTGATTGTCTCTCACTTGTTGGCGGTTAATGGATGCTTTTCAAAGCCATTAATTTTCTTGTGATGGATACACAAAATAAATAAATAAAAAAAAAAAAGAGAGAAAATAAGTCAATAAAATACAGATACAAATTTAATCTTTTTCTTGAATGGTGATTAAATCGTAAACTATTTTTCCCATTATAATTTAAGTATGATTTTAGTTCCAAAAAAATATGGTGTGAATAATCGCATAGCATACAACTTTCTTTTAACTCCAGTAATTGAAAGTTGTGTACTGTGCTTGTCAAACCAAATTTTTCTATTGGAATATAGGGTAAGAGAGAGTAAAAATTTGATAAAGATTGATTAAATTTTTGTCTGATTTCACAGCTCATACTTAAATATAAAATTTTAACCCCGTAGCTCATTACGTTCATCCTTAATATTGAACACACACAGAGTTATTTTACCACTTTTTTGATGTCAGAGGGCCTTAAAACATGTATTGCCATTTAAATCTCGACATCAAATTTTTGACATGAATCTAATAGCCTACTTTATCTCTCTAAATATTAAAAATCTGGTTTGACTAGTCGCACCAAATTTTTCGTGTCGACATATAGAGTAAGGTGGGGCAAAAGTCCGCACGGGGCAAAAGTCCGAATCCTCATTTTAAAATCCCCGGTAGACTTGGCGTTGTTCTAAACAACTTTGTTAGGTTGCTAACAACAAGAACAGATGATGATTCGAAATTCAATTACGTGTTTGAAGCCGATTGTTAACAATGAGCAAATTTATGTTTTTGTCACCTTCCATCTAATATTTATGGAAATTATCATGGTTGCAACATGTACCAGCATGCACTTTTCTAACTATCTAATGTCTTTGATTGCAAGCTGATAACCCTAAATAAATATTTTAAAACCTTTTTTTTCTCTACAGTTAACAATAAAAATTTTTTGTAACACTTCGATGAAAATAGCTAAATGGGGCAAAAGTCCGCGGCCTCGACGGGGCAAAAGGCCCAATGGATCTCCAATGGAACAAATGTCACCCAATGGTATTCGAGTTTCTAATACCCCTACCTAGTAGTTTCTGGGTTTCTAATACCCCTACCAAGTATTTTATCGGATTAATGAGCCTAGGGAAACGACCACGACCCGAAATGTTTATGCAGATTATGAACTTCAATCTTACTGGGGACTAATTGTTATAAGGCCTATTGTGTATTTCTAATAAATAAAATAAATACATAAAACATACCTATACCTAATGTATTTCTTATTAAGTCTTTTTTATACCCTGGTTCGAGAGGTTGTTCGCTGCAGGGGCAATTGTTTGCACCTAAGGACTTTTGCCCCGCTAGTGCGGACTTTTACCCCGTCGGTGGGGCAAAAGTCCGCAAATGAAAATTTTTGTTTAAATACCTCTCCTACTCTTATGCTACCGAATTGGAAACCAAAAAAATTATGTAAGATAGCCAATTAACCAGGCTTTCAGGGGATGTTCCTATTTTTATTGTATCTTTCATAGGAAGGTCAAAAAAATTCCCAAAGAAAAACTGCGGACTTTTGCCCCACCTTACTCTATTTAGTTTCCGTCGATATATTAAAATTCAAGATGTAAAATTTATTAGTATGGGAAAATATGTATCTTTGTATCATGTCCTATGAAGTACAAGAGTAAAGTGGTCTTTCAGAAGAATTCAATTGCAAAATGAGAATATACATTTTAAAGAGCATCTAAAAATAATTGATTTTTAGATTTTAACCAAAATTCAAGCTTAGTCAGGCATCTTTATGTTGAATAAACTTGCTTATAACTAACGGATGTATGATCAAGACTTGCAATTGCAAAAACGATTTCAATAAGAGAAGAAGAATGGTAGTCTAACTAGAAGGGGTTATCTTATTTCGTTTTTAACCAAAAGAATTAGAAATAATTAAATAAAAGATTTTAATTCGACTAGCTTACATAGGGATAATCAAACTTTTTATATCGTACGCTGCATTAGCCGTAGATTCAGCAACGGTCAAAACCCCTACGTTTTACTCCCCTACATTAGGGGTGCCAGACTCATTTAAAATTCGTGTGCCATTATTTATAAATTTTCTATATATTATTTTTTTTTTTAAACTTAATTGATCTACCTACTAAGGAATCCTTATTGATACCTTATCCATCTATCTTTATTTCACATTTATTATTATTATTATTAATTAACTTTTGTTTTTCTAACAATTGTTTCTTTTGTTTCAGGTAAATTTCTTCACAAGTTATACCACCCTCCATCATATCCCGTCCATCTGTAAGTGATTATATTCATTTTATATAACAATATCATATTTTCTCACGTAATATGTAGGCTATGCATCCTCGCATATTTTTTTCCCTCTGCATATTTCGTTGACAAACTTTTCCATATGAATTGTTTTCCTGATCATAATATTATTTCGAATATCTAATATTTTAAAATTAAATATAGACATTAAACACTAGAATATTTGTTTCAAAGGTTTTATTAATTAAAAATAAACACTTTGAAACAAATAACCTTGTATTTAATGTGTATATTTAATTTTAACTTGAAAATCCCATATAACAAACTTTTTGGTTTATATTTTCACTTATTTAGTACATATCTTCGTAATTCTACAGTGCATTTTTATAAGATGAAATATTTATTGAATTAAGAGGTTTTTAGCTCTTTGTTTGAAGATTGAGTTGGTTGTCCTTAACAGAGGTTTCTCCTATATTGTTGCTCACTCTATGGTCTATCTGGGTTGAATTAATTTTTTAGCTATAATTTAGCTTTCATAATTTCATATTTACTTATTGGAATAAATAATTCAATAATGTCTTCTTTTTGTGCAGTTTTATATCTCTTAATTTTCATTCTTCTTTGAAAAATCTTAACTAAACCTTGCGGAATTGTTCGAGGTCTTAATTTGAATTGAATTCCTCATTACTATTTGAATCAGGATCTTTTAATATTTTTCTTTTTCTCATTTGTCAAATTTTCACCTGACATTTTAGAGCTATTTATTAATTAATGAAACGACATATACTATGACTTGATAAATAGTAACCTAGTGACTTTATTAAATAAATATAAGAACAACAACAGAATTAAATTCAACTACTCTTTATTAACGCCCTTAGAAGCTGTTCAAAAGGCGATGTTAGAGGCGGGTGAGAAGAAGTGGGTTGAAACGAGTTTAGGGTTTTAAATAAACCATTTTTCACTAGAAGTACTTGAGACGAGAGAACCTCCTTGTTGAATAAATAACATAAATACACATGCATTAAATGGAGTAAATAAAATGACTTTATTTCAATTTAAAAACTAGTGGATCGGACTAACTAGAATGACCATTTAATATCAAATTACAATAATCCTTTATTAAATTTAAAAATATTTAGAAATAGAAATACATTTTTTGACTTAAATCGTGGTTTAATACTACAATCAAATGTGTTATGAATTACAATCAAATCCAACGTTTCGGCTGCTAATTGTGCAGCCGTCATCAGGTAGATGCATTCACTTTGAATAATGAACACTAACTGAAGGCATGTGAACGGAGTGAAGTTAGCTACGAATGTAAGCGAGGCGAAGTTAGTTACATAAATAAAACCTAACCCTCAGTTAGTGTTCATTATTCAAAGTGAATGCATCTTCCTGAAGACGGCTGCGGAATTTGCAGCTGAAACGTTGTATTTTATTGTAATTAGTAACACATTTTATTGTATTATTATTTGCTAAAATACACCACGATTTAAGGCCAACAAATATTTGATATAAATTTATCATCAATGGATTTTTTTCACTAGGCCTAAGTCTTTTACAAGATATTAGATATGAAAATATATTTCATTTATTTATACATATTCAAAATTATGTATATATTTATTTCATTAGGCTACTAATATAATTAAATTGCTCCATCTTCACTGCACAAATAGGAAATAATTAAATAAATTATTAGATCTTTGAGGCCCAAACTTATTTTAATTAGTGTCCCATATCATTTTGAAAAATTTTCAATCGCTTCAACGGGAAACAAACCCCTGCCTAATCGCTATCACAAGTGGGAAAAAACTGATTGTTTTAGTTAGTCCGATTTTATAGTTTTTAAAGTGAATTGAAGTTATTTTATTTACTCAAAATATAATCAATCATGTTATTTATTTAGTGAAGAGGTCAAGTACTTCTAGTTTTAACATCATTCTGTGCTTTAGAGAAAGCACTAATTAATTAGAGTCGATATATTTGACTTTCTTTCCTGAGTATCAAACATTTGTTCAAATAATTTTGGACAATAATTAATTTTAAATTATTTATTTATTCAAATTAATTGATAGTACGGTACCTTGAATAAATTTTTCCCTCAGGTCGGCAAGTGAATTTGTTTATTTTATGTGTAAATTTGAACACAACACTTCGTGAGATTAGTTTATGGTATTCCATATCAGCTTTTTTCTCACTCCGTGAGATTGATGGATTAACCGGTTAATATTCTATTAGAATGCAAGGAATCTGTTACTGCGGTGTGTTTATTCGCGATGTTACCGTTGTCTTTCTCCCCTCTCTTGTTCTTTTTGGTTCATCTTTAATTATGATAATCTATCATGGAGCTCTCGGGCTTAGAGGGGGGCTTAACTCCGGGGGGAGTGATGTCACCCTTTGAATATTCACGCGCTCCCTGTAAGACCGTCAGATGGAGGAGAACAGACAACCAAGTCGACATTTGCATCTCAAGGAAATTGCGAATATCTATCTGGTTATATTATATAATAAAAAAGGCATAAATCTCGAAGAGGGATAGTATTAAAGTACAACCCTGCTTTTTTTTATATGTGATTGAAAAAATATGAAAGTTTTTAATGGAAAATTCAAGCTTAGACAATTTCCAATAAAGATTTTTTCTATATGCTTTTATAAAAAAAAGCCTGGATGGGCTTTAATAGTGTCATCTGAAAAATCAAAATCTTCCTACTATCAACTTTAACTTAATAATCTTCTTAGGTCTAGATCAGTGCTTTCCTAAAGTAGTGGGCCGCGACCCCCTGGGGGTCATGGACTACCCTTAGGGGGCCGCGATATATAACAAATAAATCTCATTAAATCCGATGCTTTTATTTAAGGCATTTTGGATACCAAATGACTTAAATAAGAATGCCTGGACCCCAAATAAAAAATTATTGTATAAAATACGGTTATCGTTTAGTCTTATATGTCCTAAGTTGCTGAAAAGACTATGTGTAGGTGGTGTGTGTGAATGGGAAAAAGTGTTGTTTTTTTTTATAAAAAAAAATCTCACTAATGGGCTGTGATTAAGGCTGCCAAAAGTAATAAAGAAAAAATACATTTTTTTTCTTCTGCTTTATTTCGAACACTTGTCGAAGTTTAGGTTGATATTCCGGCCTTCATCATGACAATGTAATGTTTGTCTCGAGCTTAAAGGGGCTCTTGGCTTGAGGCAAACTGCATATTGTCCTGATGAAAGCCGGAATATCGGCCGAAACGTCGACAAGTGTTGGAAATAAATCAGAAGAAAAAATATATTTTTTCTTTATTCCTTTTGGCTGCCTTAATATCCTCATTGCCCATTATATGTACATTTATTCACTGCTCCTGAAATAAAGTTCATTAATCAAAACATAATAACCGTGTTTATATTTTTCAAATGTTAACATTTTTAAATGCTTGCATTTGACTAGTAAGTGTATGCATATACGAAATTCAAAATTATAAATAGTTTTTTAACCAATCTGAATTTAAAAAAAGGGAGGCAGTGAGATATTGACTTGGGTTCCAAGGGGGCCGCGATTTCAAAAAAGTTTAAGAAACACTGGTCTAGATAACTTGAATAAATATTATACCCTAAGCTTGTATTATTAAATCTATTTTGACTGTGATTTCATCAGTTTTTTTTTTTGTCGACTTATATTTAATTTTCGCCAGTATTAATTCAAAGAGTAATATAAAATTATATAAATATAAATCACCTATGTCTGTCTGTTTGTCATGTCCTGTTCCTGTTGAAAATTTAGCCTTCTTAAATAATTTTATTTTTTATTTAGGAGAATTTTTTTACTGGTTTAAAAGGTATTTGTCTAGATCATATTTCTGAGATCTTAACATAGTTGATTAATCAGCCCTATTATAGTATATCAATTGATAGGGTTCAGAGGTTCGCCTCTAGTTCTGCAGCAAATCCCCACATATAAATCCCCCTCCACCAATTTTTGATCTATTCATTTTAAAACGTTAGTGATATGAATCAATTCATTTTGATACATTTGATATTCTCAACGTGTATTTACCTTTATTTGGAAACTAAAACCTCCGAGAATACAAACATGACATCGCGGGGATGATATTTCATATGAATTGATTTCCATTTCATAATAGCTCTCTCTCTCTGTACTTTACTCTAAAATAACAATCGTTTATCATGGATTTATTCACATACATATCACAATCCTGCCTCCGTAAAAAATTTGAAATGAAATTGTGAGCAGTAAATTGAGTTAATTACTATTAAAATATATAAATTAGAATTACGAGATATTATTCCTGTATTTATAATTTATATAATAGGATACTATATTTTAGGGAAGTTTTTTTGAGAGAGAAACTTGGACTTAAAAAAAAAATCTTTTTGGAGAATAAATTGACTGATCTTTCGGTTAATTAATATACAGGGTGGCTACAAATGATTAGAGCAATTTCGTGAATTTATTGTGGCTGTATTATTTGACATATCACAAAAACCTTTGAGATACATAGAGCAACGTACCGTGAGATGTTACAGATGCTCCATATGCCCCCCTCTGGTGATTTTGCAGATATCAAGTCTGTAATCAAGTTCGTCCCATACTCGACATATCCTTATCAATTCAAATCTGTTCAAAGGCATTGATGATGCCACCTCACAGTTCTGGTAGATCAACTTGTAATGAAGGCTCAAACACTGAATCTTTGACAAACCCCCACACAAAAAAATTCCACGGAGTCAAGTCAGTAGAACGTCGATGGCTGCGGCATGAGCCAATTTTCTGTCATTGCTCATGCCGCAGCTAAAGACCGATCACAACTTCATCTACCAGCATGCGGGTGCTCCATCATGATGTTCGTGCATTTTTAAACACTAGATTGACAAACAGATCGCGGTCATGGTAGGGAGGATGATCAGAACTTGATACCATGGCCTCCACGTTCCCCTGACTTTTGACGCTGTGCGATCTTTTTGTGTGGGGGCAGGTGAAAAATTCACTGTTTGTGCCAGTTGACCTTCCAGAACTGCGAGGTCGCATTATCAATGCCTTTGAGCAAATTAATAGGGATATGTTACGTCAAATATGGGACGAACTTGATTACAGACTTTATATTTGCAAAATCACCAGAGAGGCGCATATGGAGTATCTGTAACATCTCAAACAAAACCTGGTACGTTGCTCTATGTATTGAAAAGTTTTTGTGATATGTCAAATAATACAGCCACACGAAATTGCTCTAATCATTTGTAACCACCCTGTATATTAATCAACTGAAAGATCAGTCAATTTATTCACCTCAACGGTGAATTCTTTGGACTATACGTTTTCTCTAAATAGGCCTAATAGGCCTAGGTAAGAGAAAGAAAATTCCTCCAAGATATTTATTTAAATTTTTATCAAAAGATAGATGGATTGATGATAAATTTAAAAGAAGCTTTAATTCGATAAGCGATGAAAAAAAGAGGGGGAAGGTTTGAACTAGAAAGCAATAAATTAAAATTATCCACCCTATAAGTCAATCTCGAATAAGTTCAGGTGCCATTATAAATCTAAATAACAAACGACCCATTTACTTCCGTTATATACGAACCTCCGTATGAGAGAGAATAATAAAATCTTTTTTTTTATCATACATTTATGTATAAAGTAATAAGATGGTTTTATATTTCGATTCTCGGATTTCCAAAGAAAATATCGTCGTAACTTATTATAAAACAAATTGAGTATTAAAATTAAGTGATTTCAAAAAATATCTGTTATTTTTCTCAAATATTAACTTCCAAACCTCGGAGGGTTTCTTCCATATAAATGACTACTAATTATTTAAAAAAAAAAAAAAAAAAAAAAAAATGAAGTCAAAATGGCCTCAAATGAACAAAATGACTTTATTCGAAGGTATAAGTGAATGTTCTTATTTAAATTTGGTAGAAAAAAAATGAGCATCGCAGCTAGTTTTATTTAATTTTTTTTATTAAAACCAGTGCAGACGTTTCGGTCACATGTGGGACCATCTTCAGGATTAGGTTAACATCTTAAATAATTATTGTAAATCGCTCAACCATGTTCAAAGTCATTTTTCCTTTTTCTTATATTTTATTTTTACATATTGAGCACTACATTTATACATTATACACTACATATATAAATACATCTTTTATTCAAGTAGATATTAAATTTTATAATGCTCTCTATTAGCTCTCAGCTAATAACCATCCTAGTGCGAATCCCTGTTCACTAGGCATGAATTTGATCTTTTCTGTAAAGATGTTTGCATAACTCTAAGGCGGCTTGTGGCAAGTGCTGCCTCTTGTGTCAGATTTGATAACTATATTCACTGTTTATTTTTTTAATACACTTTTTTTTCTCATTCACACAGTCTTTTCGGCAACTCAGGCCATATAACACTTTTGACGATAACTGTTGTTTGAATATATTTATATTTGGGGTCCAGGCATTCTTATTTAAACCATTTGGTATCCAAATGACTTAAATAAAATCATCGGACTGACTGGGATCCGAACCCGTGACCCTTAGTATATAAGGCCATCACGATAACCTCTACACCAAGCATGCATCTTCACTGCTTGAACTTTATTACTTTCTCTTACTTATATATGTATAAATATAGAGAGATGAATTAATCTTTCCTAATAATGTTCTCTTTAAAATTTTTTCAAAGAGTATATATATATTTGAAGATAATTTTTCTCTTATTCCCTTGGAAAATTTCGCTTTAATCAGACAATATTTTGTTGTTTTTCTCATCAAGTTTAATAATACAGAGAAATTTGATGTTTTGTGAATAATCTATAGAGTAGAGAAAGTAACACGGTTAATTTAACCTGCCTAGTCAGGTATTTGCATAACGCAACGCCGCCACCCTCATTTACGTATAAATTAAAGCAACTAAATAATAAATAAGTTATGTATTATCGGGATTATTGCTAATTATTATTAGAGAAGAGTGAGAGGGGAGACTAAATTTTCATAACATTGATAATTATTCTTTCTTATACTCTGCCAAAACAAAGGTGTTAGTATTAAAAAATAGCTTTAAATTTTTATTTTACCATCCCCTTTTTTTTTCATCTAACCCTACTATGTTAATGACGCAACAGAGAAGAGAAAGTCAATAACTCAGACCTCCTTTACTCATATAACTTTTACTTTTCCTATACAAAACCAGAAGGGTTATAAAGGGAAGTATTTTAAATGCACAAAAACTCATAAAATATACCTTCTTCTATTTTATTTATTTATTTATTAATTTTTTATATTACTTTGTTATTATTGTTGCCGGCCTTTTCTCCAAGATAATAAAAACTTTTAGAAGAAATTTATTAAGATACTAAATAAATATTCTTCTTCAAGCTGACTATAAAAAAAAACACAGAGTCCGAAAAACATGAAATTGTTTTTTTTTTTTTTGTTTATAAATTAACCAAAATCTAAGGTAGTTAGTTAATTAATAAAAAAAAAACCTATTTTTTCGGAAATAATTTTTTTGAAATTTTAAAATTTCATTGTTTTTACTTTCTCTTATTTAAATATATTTTTATATATATACAGAGAAAAAGTATTTGATTCATGTCAAAAATTGCATGTTGATATTTTGATGGAAATAAACGTTTTGAGGTTCCCTGAGCCCAAAAAAGTGTGTCCCGCAAATAGTCTGTCTGTGAACAAAATATTTCAACAACGAAATGAGCTAGGAGATTGAAATTTTATATTTAAGTTAGATATCCTCCTGAAGCATGTCTAAAATTTCATATTGAGATTTTGATGGAAATACATGTTTTGCGATCCACAGAGCCCAAAAAAGTGTGTCCAGCCAATGGCCTGTCTGTCTTCAAAAATAAGCTTTTAAATAAAATTAAAGAGTACTAGTACTTTACTGAAGTACTTTTTCAGTATTTTCCGTTTTCTCAAAATTCATTCTATATTGATTAAAATTTTAAATCATTTATTTTTTAGATTCTCTTTAAAATGTACCATCTATTGCAATACTATTGAGACCAAGCCCGGTAGTTAGGCAGCCCGAATGGCACATGCACACTAAAGCTTTCTTGTCTGCTTTAAAAAAAAAGTATTTCTCACACAGACAAGAAAGTCTTAGGGTGCGTGTGCCATTTGGGATGCCTAACTACCGGGCAATAGTCTCAATACTATTGCAATAGATAGTATATTCTCATTTTGCCCTCAAAATACTCTGAAGCCCAATTTACTTTTCTACAATACTTCATAGGAAATATTAATTGTTATTTTAAATATTTTTCTTTATAAACTTTACATCTTTAATTCTATCTGCGGTCACTAAATAAATGTCGCCTCAAAAAATCTGGTTTGACAAGCACAGAACATAGTGTGTATCCGACCAGTCATCAGATTTATAAAATTTAAAGACAAATTTTGAAATTGCATATTTCATTAAATTAAAGAAGTGCATTATATTCATTAATATAGTGTTAAGCTCCTCGAGCAATAATTGAATCCATCCTTATTATAACAACTCCGGTTAAAGAGGGTGGAAAAAAATTATTTCACTTTTTTTTATCCTCGGTTTTATTTTTTCAATACGTCGTCTCAACTTCATCATTTTAATAATAATAATATTTTAAAGAGATGAATTTTTATAATTAAAAATAACTCATTTTAATTAAGAGCGCTATTAATCTCCATTTATATCATTTAAGCATAAAAGCTTTATAATATACAAGTACTTAAAAATTATAAATGATGCTTGTTCTAAAAAACTACTTGATAACATTTAAATATTTTTCATATTTGTTGTTTTTTTCCCGAGTGCCTTTCTATTAGCTTGTTTTGTTTGCTATTTATTAGATCATTAATGAGTAGCAGACACAAAGAGTGGGCGAACGAATTGCAGGCATGTCATGTCACGGTTTCACTCTCTCTCTCTCTCTCTCTCCCTCCTCCATCCAAACGACTCTGCTGCCTAAGCCCCCGGGGGCGGTCGATGCAGGGCTGCCAGCCACCCCTTCCAAAAAGGCACTAAAAACCCCCAGCCGGCCTTTCTTCTACGTCTTAAAGCCTCCAACTCCAACCACTTGTGTGACCATTTCTCTAAAAACGTCAATATGGCATGGTGCATGACGCTATATTAAGTTCAAAATTGACTGGTACCAATTCCTTGCATTTGAAATCATCAAGGAGAATTTTAATCTCTTCAATAAATATTTTTAATTAAACACTTCTAAAAGAAGAGAGTCTTAATAATTGTTTGAAGTTGTGCCCGTGATTGTGATTATAACAGAGAGATGGAGATATCAGACAAATTAGAATGCTCGAGGTTCAATAAAACTCCCAGAATAAGACTTTTCGGCCTAAATTTATTTGGCCATTTTCAGTTGGAAATTATACACATATTGCAAAGCTCACATTTGATTGAACCAGGATTTGTCAATAATAAAATTTATTTCCTCCATACATTCCTGTGGCTTTCGCGACATGGCCTGTCTGTGAGACAAAATATCTCAGGAACTAAAAGAGCTAGCTACGCGGTTGAAATTTTATATTTAAGTTAGGCACCCTCCCAAGAGGTGAAAATAAGTTTTTGAACAAAATCTACCAAAAAGTACTAGTACTTTACTGATGTACTTTTTCAGTTTTTTTAGATTTTCTTAAAATTCCCTGCAACGATTTTGTTTAAAATTCATAAATGAACTATTTTTTAGATGCTCTTTAAAAAGTATATCAGTGAAATTTTTCGTTGAAATTGTTTGAAGTACACTTTACTGATGTGGAAGCATTCGTAGCTCAGCTCCATCTATGAATAATCGCTTGGTCAAGTTTGGAACTAAAGTGCTAAGAGATTAAATATATCTCGACACAAAAAATCTGGTGTGACCAGCACGGTGCACAACTTTCTCTTACCCTTCGGATTTTTTATTATCTACTTAAAAAAATTTTTAAAAAATTCGCTCCATCCAAGCTTTGATAACTAAATTTATTTTACTTTTAGGAGTATAGTTTCTAGAATGTGAACACAAGTCAAATAACTTATGTAAAATTATTTACATATAAATTCGCGCTCACTCGAATGTCACGGTGCTTGCTATTCGCGTTTACATTTACAAGTTGTCTATGTACCGTGCGCTAAATTATCAGTTCACTAGCTTTGGTTTATCATTTTGTCGTCGTTGTTGTTGTTGTTGTCTGTGGGTAGATCACGTTTCAAAAACTCCCCCCTCTTCTCATTCTCTCTCTCTCAATAAATTGGCTTATAAATGTAGTTTGATTTTTAATTAGGAATTTTGTTTACTCTACTGGTGCCGTATATAAAAAATTTATATTGTAATCTTCCTGTTATATTTGGAAAAGTTTTAGAATTTAGTTGTTTTTTTTTTTTTTTTTTGTTTCAACCTTATTATTAATGTTATTTAATATTTAAAATTATCGTAACATAAACTTTTTTTTTTAAATTAAATCAATATAAATTTTTTGTAGGTATACATTACTAAATCATTTAATATGTTGTTGTTGTTGTTCGAATCATATCAAAACTTTTTTTTTCCCACTCGCTTGTATTAATAAATAAATAAATATTTAAAAATTAAACAAGTAAATCCCTGAATCATATATTTTTTTTTTTAATATATATAATTATCAATTGGATGACCTACTTCTCAGTAGCCTATTCAAAATTGCATTTTAACAAAAATACTTTTTTTTATGCTAAAAGCCAAAGACAAAATTTATACAAAAATACGAGAAATAGTAATAGATTGTCGTATTGGCTGTTCTATATTCTTTTTATATGTACAGTCAGTTTCAATATTAACTGCCACCTTTAGAGAATAGAGCCGTGAACTTAGACAACCTGAGTGCTTAGAAAATAAATAAATAAATAAACTTTTTTAATATTGCATTGGAAATACTATTTTGTTAGTCAACAACTGGTTGTCTAACTTCACAGCTCTATTCTCTAGGGATGGCGGTTAATATTGAAACTGACTGTACCATACAATATTCTCTAACAATTTTAAGGCATAACAAGTGACTGACGGTGGATAAATATGTTATCCAACACCTTTTATACTCGCCCAAAGATATTGTTTCATTACTGAAATCTGCCTTGTACTTCCCTCATCCAAAACTAATTAAGAGAAAATAATATTATTTTAAATAACGATGAAAAGTGGCTTACGAATAATGATTAAAAATCTTTTATTTACAAAGGAAATTTATGATAATACATCGATCTTAAATTAACCAGCAACCTTCAACCAAAAAAAAAAAAACATATTTTCATCAAAAATAATCCTATTTGACCCATCCAAACTGCCAATCCAAGTTCACTTTTCAAACATGCAAAAGATTTCTATTTTATCTTTCTAACCCACTTAAGGGTTGAGTTTTTAAACTTGGCAAGAAAATTGACTTTTATTCTATTAATATTTGGTGAGAGTCGAATCAACAATCTGAGTTGGTCACTTTTACTGACTGTGACATGTCAAACTCGAGGAAATTTTTTACGGATCTCATCAGAATGCAAAAATAAAAAATCTGGTGTGACTGGCGCAACACACAACTTTCTCTTACCCTTCGGTAAGAGAAAGTTGTGCACTGTGCTGGTCACACCAGATTTTTTGTGTCGAGATATATTTAGTTTCCGATAGCACCTTAGTTTCAAACTTGCATTTTAAATGTTGACTGCTTGAAATAAACTATGGTTATTTTTCAAAATTTTAATCTCATATTTGGACATTTTATACACAATATAGATTCGTAAATAAATACAAAATTTCATAAGAATTGGAAAAAAATTTTAAATGCGTAAAAAGTTCCAAAGGGGACCCCCTTTTGAATCGAAATTAACATACAAATCCCTATAGGAAATTAACATTGGCCAAATGCAAAGATAAGGTAGAAAAATTTAAAACGCGTAGAAAGAGAGAAGATAGTTTTGTGAGAGAGAGAATATGTTTTCTCCGAAAAAAAAAAAATGGGCGTTTAAATAATAATTGATTTTTAATCTAATAAAAAGAAAAAGATTTAAATTCGGTTACCATGGCAACCATTTATTTCTCCTATCTTTCCTATGAAGCACAAGAGTAAAGTGTGCTTCAAACAATTTTGAGGGCAAAACGAGAATATACATTTGAAAGAGCATCTAAAAAATAATTGATTTTTGAATTTTAATCAAAATCGTTAGAGCGAATTTTGAGAAAATCGAAAAAAACTGAAAAAGTACATCAGTAAAGTACTAGTACTTTTTGGCCGATTTTGATTAAAAGCTTATTTTGTCGGTCCCGGGGGCTGTTTAACTTAAATATAAAATTTCAGCCTCCTAGCTCAATTCCTTCATGCTTAAAATTGAACACACACAGACACACAGACAGACAGACAGACAGACCATGTCGCGAAAACCACTTTTTGGATTCAGGGGACCTCAAAACGTGAAGATCCATCAAAATCTCGACATCGAATTTTTGACATGAAACCAATACTTTCTCTCTATATATATATTACATATATACATAGGTAAGAGAAAGTAAAAATGTAGATGAGAAGTGGCTGTAGACTTTAAATAAAGGAGATATAGCAGCCAAAGAATTAAATAAAAGACTTATATTTATTTTATTAATCGTCGACGTTTCGGTGGCAAATCACGACCTTCATTTTACCAATTAACCTTGTATTTTAACAATTAATCATCCTAATGAAGGGCGTGGTTTGCGACCGAAACGTCGACGAATAATAATTAAATAAAAGTCTTATTTAATTCCTTGGCTGCTACGTCTACTTTATCAAATAAAAAATAAACAAAGTAATCTTCTAAAGTTTAGTTGCTCATCACGAAATTTTATCTTTTCTCTGTTATTTTATTTTTCCTTCTTTGTTAGTCTCGCTTTTTAAAATTTTTTTTTTTTTGCGCCATTGCTCACTCAGTTGTAGAGTTTCTGTTTCTGTTTCTTGTGCTAGGGGTCAAGGTTTCTCATCCCGTCACATGCAACAAAAATTTATTTCATTTGAATTGGCTACCAATCAAATGGAATCAATAAACTGGGTCTAAATGGCCTTCGATGCCGAAAAAGACCTTAAAATAAAATAAAAATTTTCTTACAAAGTTCTAACTGCCCCCTCTTTTATCTCAAAATAATGTAATTTTATTTTAAAATTTTTTTGAGGCCTCTTCTCAGTTATTATCAAGAATTTAAGTCTGACGTAAGCAAACTGACTTAGGCTCCCTTGTCAGCAACAATACACAAACAGATAACTCTCCATTCGCACTCGGGCTTGGTGTAGTGGCTAGCGTGCTTGCCTTCTCTGCCAAGGGTCGCGGGTTCGGATCCCAGGCAGTCTGATGATTTTATTTAAGCTATTTGGATATCAAATGGCAAAAAAACTTTCCATTCACTACTTATTCAAAAATATTTTTTAAATAAAATTTTTTACCTTTAAAAATGTTTATTATCCCTCTTCTTCTCAACAAAAAATCGTTGGAGCAAATTTTGAGAAAATCGAAAAAATAAGCATATGATTCCTGACACATATACTATGCAAGAATTGAATTTATTTTCTGGACTTAATCAATTCGCCATCTACATGGACCATAAATTTCAAGAGTATAAAGCGATAATTTGGTCTAGACACACGTTCTTCACATCAAACACTTTGGCCTATTTCTTTGGCTTAATTATACTCCTTATAGATGATTAATTGCTCCATCTCTCTTTAGTCAGTCGATATCTGCTCAAATGTCGTTCTGTCTGTCCCTGCCAATGACTAATTAATTATTATTTATCATATTGTGTTGTCCAGGAATGAATAGTGAGAAGAGCCTTTTGACCGAAAGGGCTGACTGATTAATGAATAGCGAGAGAGAGAGAGAGAGAGAGAGAGAGAGAGGATTTTACTCTCTCTCCCTCTCTCTTTGTGGAAATGTATGTATATAATTGCATTCAGTGACGTCACGACATGTTCTCGTTGCTAACCTAATTGTCTCTCCTACAAAAAAAAAACTACTTTGGCCATGTTTTGTTATTATTATTGCCTACTTTTTTTGTTGTTGTTGTTTCACACAACATTTTAACAAAAAAATACTCTGAATTTAAATAAATTTTTATTAAGCTGGTGTTTTTAAACCCATACTGGATTTTATCAACTAATTGTTAATTATTTTACTTGATTTGGTTAGAAATTGGATCCATGGAGAAGAATTGTTACTTTTTATTATTGCATTTCTATTCTTTATTTATCTCAAATTTAAATATACTCTGATTTGAAAAGTAATTAACAAAACTTGTTTTGATAGGGTTATTTTTTATGAATTAAAAAAAAAAAAAATATTACTTAAGTCAGCACGATCAAAAAAAATTCTACGTTATAAGTGAAAATTTTGTATATTAACGTTTTATTTTTACTTTCTCTTACCTATATGTATATGTTAATACATCAAAAAAATAATTGATTTTTGAATTTTAATCAAAATCGTTAAAGCAAATTTTGAGAAAATCGAAAAAAGTGAAAAAGTACATTAGTAAAGTAGCCTACTAGTACTCTTTGGCCGATTTTGTTGAAAAGCTTCGTGTTACGTCCTAGAGGGTATCTAACTTAAATATAAAATTTCAATCTACTGATAAAGGAGTAAAATTACAACAAAGTTAATTTTTTTTTTAAATTCATTTTTGGCACTATTGATTATATTAATACCACAAATTAGGCCTAAATAAATTTTAAAAATTTACCTCTGTTGTAATTTTATATAATTAAATTAATTAATTAAAACATGAGGTTCGAGTTTCCATTGGCGTGTGTCTTGTTACTGGAAGTTAGGCAACCCGTATGAGCATTTAATTAATGGATTCTTTTTCGTTTAATTGACCCAGACCGGACCACGTATGTACAGCTATTTCTCGTTAGAAATTAATAAGAGAGTATAAGCCAAATTCGAATTAATCTAGAAATCAATAGTACTTAGCGATCATATAGGACGGAGTATTTAATATTTATTTTCCTGTGTTAATTTCAATACATCCTTTTTATTCATTTAAAGATCTCTCTCCCTCTCTCGTTGGATGGTATTTATGCTTTAATAAAACTCCCACTCTCTCTCTTTTTTCATATATTTGAAACATTTACATATATATAATAAATAATCCAATATGAAAAGAATTTTATAATAACAGATAAAACAAAAGACATACAAAACAATTGAATTAATTTTCCCCGCTTAATGGAAGAGTATTATTTATTTAAGCAATTACATTTTAGTAATTATTATTGATTTATTTATTTGTTGTTCTATAAACAATAAATTAAATAAATGTATAATTCGTAGCATGTTAAAAAAAAAATCAGATTCAAAACTTAATTCCTTTTTCTCTCTATATAACGAGAAAATTCATTTTATTTTCTTTTATCTCAAATATTAATTCTTTAATATTTAGTTCCTGGAGATTGAGTTTAACTCTGGGGTTTATAAATTTTTCGCATTTGGAAGAATAGTCTTCATTCATGTTTATTTAAATTCGAAATTATTAATAGATTATCGCTCTCAAATATATTGATATTCAATATATGCAAGGCCGTGGTCAGGAGGATCCACCGCCACTCCCCCTAAATTCCGAAAAATTATAAATAAAGAGAAATATATGGACGTTGTTATGCATAAAGAAACCAAGCGCCATTATGATCGAAATTAAGATAAGCCATCTTATAGGCAAAAGAAGATCTACCTCTTTATTTAAATCACAACATTATTACTCTTTGCACTATTTTTGTATAAAACCACAATTGTGCAAATGAAATGCACCTTTTAATGGCGCTTGGTTCCTTCATGGATAACATCGTCCATATAGGAATACACATGATATTTATTGTTATAAATTATAAAAAATATATATATTTTTTGTTAGGTCTTTTTCGGCATTTAAGACCATTTAGACCACATCCCTATTCATTTCAAATGATTTGTGGTCAATCCAAATGAAAAAAAAATTTTCTCGCTTGGGACGGGAAGCGAACCCGGGACAGCCATGAGAAGCTATTGTTTTCACTCTGAGCCACGGGTTTATTCATTTGGGAGAAGGGATAACCTCTCGGATCATCCGAACCCCTCCCTCAAAAAAATTTTCTGGCAATTTGTGGGAAGAAGGTTTAAGTCAGAGAGAGAACTGCAACCCTCCTCCATTATAAATTTGTATTGGTTTGAATAGGATGCGAAACCCCCTGACCTCTAGAACGTCTCTACCTCCCTGTAAGGGAGAGAGATCTATTGTTTTGTTAGTTAAATTTAATTTAGATAATAGGAGACCAGTCGAAGTTAACTCTAATTAGTACAAAAGGAAGTTTACTGGTGGCTCTAAGCATTAATGAAAGAATTACGAAAACCTGTTTGTGTGTCTTCGTGAGTCTGTCTGTATATCTGTGAACAAAATGTTTCAAGAACGAAAAGAGCTAGGATGTTGATATTTTATATTTAAGTTAGGTTCACCTCTGATGTAATACGATGCTTTTGAAAAAAAATAGGCCGAAAAGTACTAGTACTTTTTCAGTTTTTTTTCTTTTTTCTCTCAACGATTTTGATTAATATTTATAAATTAATGATTTTTTAGATGCTCTTTAAAAATGTGACAAGCCTATAACATAACTTTTAATTACCGTTGTGTACTGTGCGACCAGTCTCACCAGATTTTTACATTGATATTTTATTAAAAAAAAAAAAAAACGTCTGTTTTCTACAAGTAGGGTTCATATCATTGTACAGTCGGCGCCCCAAATGAATCGCTTATTGCAGAAAGGAAACATGTCCTTATTTTAAAATTTTTCAGGAGAGGCAAAAAATTGTTCGGTCGAAACATTAAAATATTAATTTTTTTTTTGTTTTACTAGTGTATATTTCTCTCGCCCTCATCATTCATTTAATTACAACTAATTGATTTTTATTATTTTTTTTTAAATTTAATAAATAACACAAAATTAAAGAATTTCTTTTACTACGCTTTTCAATTTACCTGTTCAATAACAATACGATTTTTTTACTTTTTTATTCTTGGTCCAGTTGGGATGACAAATCGATCTAATAAGGGCTTCATGACCACCAACCAAGCTCTGAGCGTGTATATTTTCATTTCACAAATGTAAAAAAATAAATCTAGCAATTTGTTCAATAAAAACAAGCCCACCCTCTCTCTCACTCTCTGACAAATATATTTACTTTATGGAACAATTTTTCTATTCCATTCTTTTTCTTATTTTTTTAATCTACAAACGAGTTTTTATCGAAGTACTAGAGCGATAGACGGAGCCATAATTATCTATCTGGTGTGCAATTAACGAGCATGATCAAAAATCCCCCTCAGTTTAGCGTAAGCAAACATATAATGAAGATCTTTGCATTTAAACATTAAACAAATAACTCTAATTCGACGTAAAACATTTGCAAAATATGCTTGAGTCATGAAGTAATTTATATTAGAGAATGAGAAGGTCACGCACACAAATGAAGAGACCGTTATCAAGTTTTAAATTAAATTTTATTATAAAGTTTATATATGTATATGAAACAATTTAGGAAATCCTAAAAATCTGACATTTTAACATTTGAAAAATAATCACATTTAACGAATGTAACCAAAGGGTGAGAAATGAACTGACTCTTGGGATCATGAAAGAACGGACTTGTCACGAGTTCGAGTTATTTGTTTAATATTTAAATGCAAAGAGAGGAAAATATTGATCTGCATTATATGTTTGCTTACACTCAACCTGATGGGGAATTTAGTTATCTGAATTTTTGTGCTTAAACATAGGCTACATAAAAAATATAAAAATCGATTTTTAAGATTGTTTGATTAATCAATGAATACAGGCGTTAAACAAGAGTAAAAATTATCAAAATTATTTTTATTAGCGCTTGCTTATCCACTAACTTAGTGACCCATGTGTTAATTCCCCTCATCTTAACTCCGTCTCCCATTGAATTGTGCCTTGAGTCTAGGGATGAAACGATACGAGTAATTACAAGTACTTACTCGATACTTGCTTTTTGAGGTTGTGGCTGTGATGCGATTATAATAGAGGAACGGAGATATCAGCCAAATTGGAATGATGCAGGTTCAATAAAACTCCCAGATTAAGACGTTTCGGCCTCAATTTATTTGGCCATCTTCAGTTATTGGGAATTATACACATAGTGCAAGTGCACATGTGATCAAGCCAGGATTTGTCAATAATAAAATTTTTTTGCTTCATACAAAATTATATGGCTTCTGTGCCCAAGCTCAGAGATAAATCTATTTATTTTTTATTTATTTATTATTGACATATCCCTGTTTGATCTCATGTGCACTTGCGCTATGTGTATAATTCCCTATAACTGAAGATGGCCAAATAAATTCAGGCCGAAACGTCTTATTCTGGGAGTTTTATTGAACCTGCTTCATTTCAATTTGGCTGATATCTCTATTCCTCTATTATAACTTACTCGATACTTTTCTTTCGATACCAGGTACTTTTGGAATCGCGTACCAAGTAGGTATCGATCAAAAATATTCGTATCGATACTCGGTGCACTTTCACATTTTATTTCGTGGATTTTCACATTTTATTTTGTAAATTTATACTTATTTACAATAGAAATAATTGGAATTGAGAAATGGTTTGAAACACTTTATTTTACTTTTTATTATTGGAGACATGAATGCAGTTCACGAGTTTCCCGAGCTAAGACTTTTCTAATCTCTTATTCTTTCCTTTTTCTTCACAACAAACTTGTATCTTTTCTCATTCGTATCTTAAATTTGCCAACCACTAAATAAGTCAAAGATAGAAGATTTATTTATAAAATTTTCAATCGTCCTTTGATTAGAAGTTGATGCTGGTTCACTTGCCTTCAGAAGCAATAATATCTACATTATTTAGTCTATATTGGCTAGCAATTGATTTAATTAAATATAGATTAAAATAGTTTTTATTAAAATTAATTTAATTAAAATAGTTTTTGTAAATATGCAATCAAAGATCTTGTGTGCTTTCGGATTCCATTTATTTAAATCAATTTGTATAAATAAATGTGCCTGGACCATATATATCGTTATTAAATATTATATCGTTTGAAAGTCTATATAACCTCAAATGCAAAAAAAAAAAAATATTTGTATGTTATTTCCCATCAAAATCTGTTTCATATTAATTAGAAACTGACATAAAAAGTGTTTGATTTAAAAGACCCCAATTAAAAGCTAAATAATCTCTGTATTAGCAGCAAACAATACAAAAGCATTTTGACCAAACGACAAGGATTTGTCACCTTTTTTTTTTATTATTCTCTTTTTATGTTTTTAATTAATAAAATGACAACTTTTACGAGACCAGAGAGTGAGAGAGGGATGAGAGTCGATTTTCAAATTGCAAACAAACATCCATGAATCTCGTTTAATTGAACCACTTACCTCAAAATATCCTAATTATATAGATAAATGGAGAAGCCATTAAGTCGACAAAAAAATTGCATTTGCAAAAAATATCGATTGCAAATTAAGAGACATTTTAGGAATGAGTGAATAGAGCTATTAACAGTTACGAAAATAATTTGTTCGCTCTTTTTGTTGTTTAAATTTGCAAACAAGGAAGTTTCAACAGGATTATTTATTTTTAGGTTATACTTATTTGTCTTTGAAATATCTTTAACGTAAATCGAAATGCATTTGAATATTTGTAAGCTACTTAAAACTTAATCAGCTTACATATTGAGCCTCCAACTCAAAGTTTGATAAACCGCACTTCGTGAGTTGCAAAGTCAAAATTCTTAACTAGTACAAATAAAAATTGATAAATTTTTTTAAATTCTTGTCTAAACTTCTCAGGTGTGGAAGTGGCTGTAATTATTATCTAGTGAGATCAGTGACAGGAGGTGGCAGTCAGGAAAGGAGTAGTCTCTCCACCAATTAAACTCCCAATTTACAATTTTTCGTAATTGTGAATATTCACAACGTATGACAATTCCCTGATGTGGTCCAATAAAGTTTGACCGAAACGTTATAAATTGGAAGTTTGGTGGAAAGAGACTACTTCCAGACTGCCACCTGCTTTCACTGATAAACGATGTAAGCTAGTTCCTATTCAAATAGTAAGCTGAAATTTGGATATGTTCTTCATCTACTGTATAGTGAGCGCCACAATTAAGCCCCCACCTGGGAGCTAGAGCCTTGAGTATATGGTATATAGTGAAATAATTTTAATGGCCGAAAAGGTAAATTAAACTCGGACACACAATTGATTTTATTTTACCTTTTCATTCATGAAAATTATTTCACTATATACCATATACTCAAGGCTCTAACTCTTAGATGGGGACTTAATTGTGGCGCTCGCTATACCTATGTATCTGAATTTAGGATTGGTTAAAATTTTTCGGAGGCTCTTAAAATCAAAAAATTTGTTGAGTTTTTTTTTTAAATTTTTTGATATCTAAGGCCATTTAGACCCCGTCCCTATTTATTTCAATTGATTTCTATTCAATTTTTGTGCTCTGTGACGAGTCACACCAGATTTTTTTTTAGATATTTTGTCATTTTGGGAAACCGATATCATTACACTCCAACGTGTATTTCCTGTGAAACTGTGAACTGTACTGTATTTTCAACATTGTTAAATGTTTTTTTTTTCACTTTTTTTTGTTATTATTATAAACATGTCTATAGTATGTCTATTTAAAAAAAATAAAAATATGGGCAGGGGCAATTAAAAAGAAAAAAAAACTTTTTTGTTTGTTGAAGTAGCATTACAGTTGGAAACCGTTGCATAATTTTACATTTTGTACATTTTTAAAAGAAAATAACTCCCGTAATAAATTTCTCGTAACATCTATGATCGATATTTTTGACTAGATTGTTACTTTTTTTAAAAAATACTCTTTTGCCAGTTTATTTTATTCCTTTTAAATAGATTGCTAGATAATTCTACGTGTGAGAGAGGACTAATCAGACGCAATTAATGAGACCCACCCATCCCACAATTGGACACGCACAGTGTCCATCCATTGGATTAAGCCATGCCTGGAGACTACTAATGGTCAATGAATAGAACAACACCTCCACTCTCTAAGGGGGTAGGGTTGTTGCTAATTGAGATCGCGTTGCATTAATGTAATATCGCATTAAACAACGCGAACAGACTCTGACCATATGTCCACATGCATCTAATGACCCTCTCTCTCTCCAAACTATTGTCCTATTATGCAGATTTGCTAAACCTTTTTTTATTTATTATCTCATTGAAGTAGAACTGTTAATATTACTAATGTTGAATATTTAGAATTAAAAACTTCTTTGGGTTTCAATGACGTTGGAAGGGATGCTTCCCTATCCACTGTAAAATTGTTGGCTTTACTTTATTTCACGAAAAAAGAGAGATTTTTTTTTATCCAAAAGCTATCGATTGTTTGAAAATTCATACAAATGCATCATTTAAAGCTGGATTAATCGTATTATATCACAATATTCGTTGAGGCTTTAGTACGTTTAGGAATGTTAAAACAAGGCTAGTGATTTATAAAATTTTTCACCTTTCATTGTTAAGTATATGAAGCTCATTATTATTATCCTAGCTATTTGAACTGTGATAAAAGTCTAGTTATCGTGTAATTAAAACGTTTCTTAATTTTACAATTTAAAAACCATATAAACGAGTATTCTTAATGAGGAATTCATTTTGAGGAATAAATCAAAACTAGGTTTTGAGCTCAACTCGCGTTTTATTTATAATTTTGGATAAAATTACAACAACATTTCTGACTCTAATACCTGTATTCATAGTGAGGATCAAGGAATCTTTATGCCTATATCAATGTATAGATATAAGGATTCCTTCTTCCTCAAGGACCGACTATGAATGCGGGTAAAACTCTCTGTCTGTCTTCAGATCTACGATTAAGATAAAATACTCAATAAGACTAAATAAAAAGCGAGTTAACCCCAAAATTTAGTTTTAATTTATTTCTCAAGATATTTTAAAATTTAAATTTCAAAAAAGTTAAGCCATTTGGTATCCAAATGGCTTAAATAAAATCATCGGACTGCCTCTGCCTCCGACCCTTGTTATAGAAGGTCAGCATGCTAACCCCTATACCGAGCCCGAGGGCACATAAATTTTTTAAAATAAATTTCAAGTTATTTGTTTGTTATTACTACCCAGTGCCGGGTCGCGACCCACAATTTAGGAAAAGCTGGAATAGACCTTGCGTGTACCAGAGAGGAACAAATTATTAGCTCCGAAATCCACCCCCTCCACTTTTTTTTTCTTCTTTTCCGTAAATATTGATAACACACCGTAGCTACTTTAAATTTCGTTTGAGAGTAAAACCATGGCTAAATTTATTATAGTAAAATTTCACTTTTGATTTGGCATCTATTTGTAAAAATCATTAGACTCTACTTTCTTCTTCTTTAGAAGATTATTTGACGCTTTTTATGTTTAAAAAAACTTAACAGACATTTCAAAAGTTTCTAATATAATTAGAAAAAATATAATTCCCGTAGATGAAATTTATAATTTCAAAAATTATATAACTAATTTATTATAGGAATAGACATGGGGAGGGCCTAGCCCATTTCCAAATTGGGAAAAATGTCAAAACCCGTTTCGAAAGTTAACTTGCCAATTTTCAGAAAGAGAGAGAGAGAGATAATAAGGAAAACTTTGTAAATGAGCAATATAATTTAGAGGGAAAAATGCTAATAAGCTTTTGGGTTTTATAATATGACATAAAATTTGTGCGCGTACCACCCTGCCGGGTGGGGGGAGGGAAACTTTCAGTGGACCCCCCCTTTCAAACATTAAAATGTCTGGTTAATGATCTTACTTGGAATAAATACTTTATTCAAAGGGCGTTAATCGATGCCCGGAGGGTGAAACTCTATAAATCTGAAATTAAACAACACACAGAGAGAGAATATTTTATTATTTCACGTTTTATGACTCTCAAAGTGGAGACAATTGGAATTTATAAGGATTGTTTTGGACCCTTTTATTTTGGCTTTGGCTAATGTCTCTCTCTCTCTGATGAATGAAAATTTTAGTTGCGCGTTCGTTTTATTAGATACTAGAATAATCCCCCTCTCTAGGGATTTATTTTCACCTGGGGGACACTCTCTCGCTCTCTTTCTCTTCAAAATAGCACAATGGAAAAATTTATTTAAAACTCTTGATGCATTTTGAAATAATAAATTAATTAAAAAACGAAAACGTTTCGGGGATTCATCAGTACTTTTATTTGAAATATACAGTATATGCGAATAATTGTAAAATTTAAATAAAAAGAGAAGTAGCTAGTAATTTTTTATTTTTATTCATCTGAGAAATAAACGAAATATTACTAATTGAGTCTCTCATTATTTAAATGTTCTAATAATAACAGTTATACTGTATAATTTATATGCATATGATATGAAAATTTCCTTTATTTATATTGATCCATATTAAATTTCATCTTCATGTTTTAAAGAGAGAACTTCCTCTTTATTTTAATTAATTCATTTATTTATTTAATAATTTTGATAATCTATTTATATAATTCGCTAACGCCCGCGGGATATTGAGATAATAAAAAATCTATAAATTTCTGTTATGAAATTTCTTTCTTAAAAACCTAGCACATAACTTTAAGTGAAAGTTGTGTTCAGTGCTGTGCAGGTTTTTTGTGTCAACATATATTTAGGCCGTACATAAGAATTCAAGAAAAAATTTCATAAACATAGAAAAATAATGGCAACTATTTCTCCTATCTTTCCTATCCTATCAAGTACAAGAGTGTTTCAAACAAGGACAAAAAAAAGCATATAATGGATTTATGAATTTTAATCAAAATCGTTAGAGAGTTAAAACTAAAAAACTCCAAAGTACAGTTAGGGTCAATATTAAGTCCCACCCAGGCGTTTTCTACTTGCGATTATTTAATTGTTTTTATAAAAGAAAATGAAAATCTTTATTGGAAATTTTCTAGGTTTGAACCATGAGTTTCCATTAAAAAATATATAATATTTTTTTAAAAACAATGAAATAATCACAAGTAGAAAACGCATGGGTGGGACTTAATATTGTCCCTCACTGTACCTCAGTAAAGTACTAGTAGACTTACTCGTTGGCCGATTTTATTTAAAAACTTATTTTCACATCTTGTGGAATTCTCGTTTGCTTCTTGCTTTATTTTGACCAGACACACTTTTTTGAAATCAGAATCCATCAAAATCTCGATATCCATTTTTTGTCAGGAATGCAATACTTCCTTAAAAATTAACAGACGACATTTTTATAGGGACAAACCAGCAAGTTTAATTTCTTATTATCTTTATGTGTTTCCCTCGAATTTTTTACTTTTTTGTTTTATTTATAATTTCATCTTTTTTTTTTGCACCCCTATTTATTATTTTCTCTAATTCGCCTTTATGTAATTTTTTTAATTAATTAAATTAAATATGTCAAATATCCTTCATTCAATTTACACATCCGGTTTGTTATTAAGAGCCATTAGACAAAAATGAAAAAAAAAAAAAACTTGACCAAAGACTGCTAATGATATACTTGCACACAAACAACCAATGTGAATCGAATATAAGCTCTCTAGAAACTCACAGAGGAAAAAAAATTATATTACAATAATAATGCTCACCAAAAAGCGATAATGATATTAAATCATGTTACAAATTAAACAACAAATACACATTTCAATGCTTAGAACACAAAAGGGAATATTCTCTTCTCAATTAACCCTTTATATATGCTGACTGATTTCAATTTGAAACCTCTCTCTCTTTCTAAATATACATATATAATAACAATAATTTGGAAATGTTGTCCAAGAACCAAAAGAGAGAAAATTGGAGAGATTTTCCTCTTCTATGTTTTAAAGAAGAGCGAACGTAACTTTAAAATTAAACGATGTACTGTATGAACTGGAATATTGTACCGTTTTGTGTCTTGAAATAAAACTCCGAAATTAAATTGACTAGAAAAAGAAAGATGAAAAATGAAGAGAAGAAAGTTATCGATTTGAAAAAATATTGGTATTGGAAAAAATGACAATTTAGGAGTCTCTTTGATTACATATGTGCAAGGGGCGTAGCTGAAAGATTGGGTTTTAACGAGACGCTCTCTCTCATGCTTTATTTTAAGCCTATTTCTTTTACAATATACTTCTAAACAGCATATATGATATATATAGCTAGATAGATATATATAGATGATTGTATTTTATTAATTAAAGAAAAAGTTGGTATCGTAAAGTTAAACACATTCTATTGTTAGCAAAAAGCCGTTACTAGGACCAGGCAGGGTAGAATTCGTTTGAAATGGTCTACTTTGGACATTTGGAGGAATAAGTACAAAGGGCCGTAGTGGTAGAGTATTCGCATTCCGACTCAAAAATTTATTTCTATTGACTTAGCTACCAATTAATTGAAATAAATAGGCTATGGATCTAGATATAATACGGTTAAAAAAAAATTTATTCATATAAAAAATCTGTTGTGACTGAAGCACAGCACACAACTTTCTTTTACCCTTCGGTAAAAGAAAGTTGTGCACAGTACCGGTCACACCATATTTTTTGTGTCGAGATATCTTTAGTTTCCCATAGCAAATTAGTTTCAAACTTGACCACTTCCAATTCATAAGTATAAAGTAAAAAAAGTCAATTAATTCAAAATTTCCATAGGAGCCGATTTTGTTCAAAAGCCTATTTTAAGTGTCCGGGAGGGTACCTAACTTAAATATAAAATTTCATTCAGGTAGCTCAATTCCTTCATGTTTAAAATCGTTATACACAGACAGACAGACAGACAGACCAATTTGCGGGAACCACTTTTTTGGACTCAGGGGACCTCAAAACATGTATATCCATCAAAATCTCGACATCGAATTTTTGACATGACCGCAATACTTTCACTCTATATATATTTCATACCCTAGTATGAGGCCATCAGCGCCAGAACGGCCTTACCCACATTTCACTTTTTGGTTTTATGCCTTAGTATCTATTAAATCGTGAATTCTAGAGTAGTACAGTACTTCTCATGATATAGTAGTACAGTACTGCTCATGATACAGTAGTATAGTACTGCTATGGAATTCACGATTTAATAAATACTAAGGCATAAAACCAAAAAATTGAAATGTGGGTTATAAATAGGGCTCGGATTTATAGGCACTAAAAATCTTTAAAATAGGCAGGCAACTAAGCACTAAAAATTATTAAAATAGGCACTTAAAAAGGCATTTATTGTAAAAATAGGCATTTAAAAAGGCACTTAAAAGGCATTATTTAAGAAATAATATAAAAAAATTTAAAAAATTGATGTCTTATTTTCGGTAATTTGGTGTGACTGGTCGCATAGCACACAATTTTTTCTTAATTTCGATAATTCTGTACTTGTTTGTCAGAATAGAAATGCAAATCAAAATTTTAAGTACTAATTTTTAAAATTTTACATTAAAAATAAATTTTTTTTTAAAAAAAAAATTATTTTTTTGAAATATTTTCTTGATAATTTAAAAAAATTTTAAATTTGGGCCATGTATACGTAGCTCGTAAAAAATTGAAATTGGCTATTTGAACGTAAAATAGGCACTAAAAAAGGCATTTATAGATGAAATAGGCACTAAAACCCAAAATCGGCCAAAATAGGCATTATAGGCACTAACAAATGCCTCTTATTTTATTCAGAATTTCATGAAACGTATACATATCATATTGGCCTAAATTTTAAGCCATAAATTAAAAAGGCAAATAGGGCGAAATCCGAGCCCTAGTTATAAAGTAAAAATAAAATTAAATAAAAAAATACATATTAAAAATGTACGTGATGTCAATTTAAATTCAAGATATTCTTATGATTTTAATATTTTCCTCTCTTATTTTCATCATCTCTTTGATTTAGAGATTAATCATCCCCACATACACACACTGACATAACAAGAAATGAAATAAACAAATCAAACACGATTTCCCATGAGTGTTTCTGGTTGAACTTGTTTTAAACTTTTGCAATATGCTTTTGTAATTGTTCATGTGCCAAATTTTGTTACAACAACTTAATAATAAACAAGCTGACTGTTTGGTCCATCTGCCCTCACTCTTCTCTCTCCTCTCGGATTTAATTAGCCTCGCATATTACATATTAAATTATTATATTTTATTATTAATAATTTCAATAAAAGCAAATATGACAACAACAACAACAATGCAAAACTCTCTCTGAAATTTAATTTCTTTAATCAAATTATCAAATGATTATAAGTAACAAAAATCTGGTGTGACTGGCGCACAGCACACAACTTTCTCTTACCCTTCGGTAAGAGAAAGTTGCGCACTGTGCTGGTCACACCAGATTTTTTGTGTCGAGATATATTTAGTTTCCCATAGCACCTTAGTTTCAAACTTGCATTTTAAATGTTGACTGCTTGAAATAAACTATGGTTATTTTTCAAAATTTTAATCTCATATTTGGACATTTTATACACAATATAGAATCGTAAATAAATACAAAATTTCATAAGAATTGGAAAAAAAATTTTAAATGTCTAAAAAGTTCCAAAGGGGACCCCCTTTTGAATCGAAATTAACATACAAATCCCTATAGGAAATTAACATTGTTTCTATGCGAAGATAAGGTGGAAAGGGAATTTAAAAAGAGTAGAGAGAGACGATAATGTTTGCAAGTGGGAGAGATATATATATATGTTTTCTTGGAAACAATTAAAAACAGAAATAAAATAAAAATAAATGGGAATTTAAATAATAATTGATTTTTAATCTAATAAAAAGAAAAAGATTTAAATTCCGTTACCATGGCAACCATTTCTATCTTTCCTATGAAGAACAAGAGTAAAGTGGTCTTCAGAAGATTTCAACGGCAAAATGAGAATATACATTTTAAAGAGCATCTAAAAAATAATTGATTTTTGAATTTAAAAAAAATCCTTGGAGGGAATTTTGAGAAAATCGAAAAAAAACTGAAAAAGTACATCAGTAAAGTACTAGTACTTTTTGGCCGATTTTGTTCAAAAGCTTATTTTGAGCGTGTGGGAAGGTACCTAAGTTAAATATAAAATTTCAATCCGGTAGCTCAATTCCTTCATGCTAAAAATTTGTCCACACATACAGACACACCACACACACACACACACACACACACATACATACACACACACAGACCAATTTGCGGGACCCACTTTTTTGGACTCAGGGGACCTCAAAACATGTATATCCATCAAAATCTCGACATCGAATTTTTGACATGATCCAATACTTTCTCTCCTATATATTTCATATATAGGCTAAGAGAAAGTAAAAATACAATCAATTTATATACGAAAGATGCATGCCTTTTTCACTCTTTATTGTTTGAATTTTTTTCACTAGATACTAATATTTATTTTTGTTTGTTTCAGGTGAGTTATCTGCTAGCTGCCTTTGATTTATTATCAAATATCGCCATTTGTTCGTAAGTCATTATTAATATTATTTTTTTTTTATATAAAAAAAACTCACACTTTTTTCTCATTCACACAGTCTTTTCGACAACTTAGGCCATTTAAGACTTTAAACGATAACCGTTGTAATAAATAAATCTATTGGGGGTTCAGGCATTTCTATTTAAGGCATCTGGTATCCAAATGGCTTAAATAAAATCATCGGACTGTATATTAATTTTTAAACAATGGGGTGGCTTAATATATTTCAACGAAAAAATTACAAAAGATTTGCTTGGGCAATAACCCAATTTTTTTTTTTTTTAATCCTTATGTGTGATTGTTGTTGAAAGTAATAATCTATTGCTTTTGCACTTTTTGATATTTTTACTTTCAATTGAGTGCACGCTATTCCCATTAAGGCTGAATTAATTCTTTAATATTAATTATATATAATTAACTAGGTAGAGCTTTGTTTAAAAAACAAATATCAGTTTCAATTTTTTTTTTCAATCAATATACACGACTAGGAATTTTGAAACAGCTTTAATATGTTCAAGATTAAAGAATAAGAAATCTTTGCAAAAAAATGTTGTTGATTAATAGTGTTTATTCGATAGCAATTAATTTCACCAATTAATAGCTTGAATGTCTCAATTTTATTTTCGCGAGTTGGTAGCAGCAGTGAGCTCCTTTAAGTTTCTCAATTTGTTCTTGATGACGTATCGATCCTTTTATTTAATTAAATAATATTGTTTTTTTTTTTTTTTTTTTCATTAAAAAAAATGCAATATCCCATTTGTCGTATTTTTGTGGTGATTTTCTCGTTCTCTTAATTCTACGAGTAAGAAACATCGTTTCTAGTTTTCAGCCAATGTCCTTCCATTTCAAATTTATATACGATTTAACGCAGAAAGAAATGATATGAACCAAATAATTTTTTTATAATTTACACACAGACCATGTTGCAAAAATATAAAATGTCAACCTCCTAGCTCTTTTCGTTATTGAGATATTTTGTTCACAGACACACATACACACAGACCATGTTGCCAAAACCACTTTTTTGGATTCAGGTGACCTCAAAACGAATTAATAGCTTGAATGTCTGTCCATCAAAATCTCGACATTGAATTTTTGACATGATTTCAATACTTTCTCTCTCTATATATATTCATATATAGGTAAGAGAAAGTAAAAATGTGTAGAAATTTGTTAAAAATTTTACACATTTTCTGCCACAAACCGTCCATCAAATAATATTTTTAAACTGTATGCCGAAATATTTGCAAAAGTGGTTCATCAAGGCTGGTATTTTAATCTCTGGATATTCCTTATACAATTTAAATAAATTTTGGTCCCTTTGAAGCGAACCACTGAACATGAAGCGAGAGTGATATCTTTGCGCTAAAAGCCAAGAGCAAATTTATTTAAATTACAATTGACGATTGACTACTAATTAAATAATTTATTTGCTAAATTTAAAAGAAAATATCAAAAACCCCTTGTTTTTGAGATGTTTATCCTTTCTAAATAAATATTTATGTTGGTTATCTGTATGTTTATTCATTTTAGGTGTTAGAAGAATTCCAAAAGATGCTTTTTCTCTCTCTCTCTCTATCTAATCGTCGTGCAAACAAAGCCTTTGCGACACGCTCAGCTGAATTGCGTACAGAATAATTGTGTTTGTTTAAGACGTAGGCAGTTACGAATCCTCCCCTACTCTATTTTCACACCCAGTAAAATAAAAATCCACACACTTCAAAGTCAAAGGGCTGACTGGCCTTTAGTCCTTCTGTTACGTCATAATTTTTCTTTTGATTGATCATGTGTAAGCAATTTAGAGTCTTGCTTTTTTTTAATGAAAACATGACGTTATTTATTTACGAATTTTCGAAGGTACTTGAATCCGATCGGCTCTAATTCAACATTCCCATTTAGCGATCAATCATTATATTGGAATGATTACTATTAATTAGGATCAATTCTATTATCTGGTGATTACAATACAAACACTGGAGGTCCTAAGGGGGTTTAATAGTTAAATTGAATAATCAAAGACGGTTTGATGTTAAGTGCAAATAAAATAACACTTCAAAGAGAGAGAGAGAGAGAGAACATCAAAGTTTGAACTTAGGAGAGAGAGAAGTTCATTATGCGAATACTATAGTACGTGGAATTCCAATTATTATTATATCAATAAGTTTGGCAGTAATATAAGCCATTATTTAATTTCACTATACAAGTCGTGCTAGACTTATTTTTTGATTATGTGAAATTTATCTTAATTTCAAAAAATTAGGTTGAGAAAAAAATTCTATAAATAATTAATATTTGATTATGACGTCACATATGCGGGGGGCCAACTTGCAAGCATATGTGACGTCATACTAACAGGCATTTAAAAGACCCCTTGTGATTGGATGATGCTGTGTATCACCGAGCCAATCAGAGTGCTTCCTTTAGATAGAGCGTTTGTCTCTATAGTCTCTCGCTTGTCGCCGTTGTCTCACTAGTCGCCATTAGGAGGGCATGTGAATAACATCTACTCCGCGTTTGTTCGATTCAGAAATGATGCTATCTTTGATTTCGTTAATTGAAACCAAGCTCTCCTGATTCACTGGTTACCTTTGACGTCTACCTGAATCTTCTCTACTACCTTCTCATCCGATTGTGCTCTACTAAGCAAATATATCAGCCTCTGAATTCCATTCTCACCAACACATCCTATTCCAGGTAGCTTACTCCATTTCATTCCTGTTTTTTTTTTTTTTTATTTGCTTTGCATTAATAATAATTCATTACTTGAATTTAATTTATATTTTATTCTATATTAATAATATAAATTTTATCATAACGAACATTCTCTACGATTACAATTAGTTAATAATAATATTCTTTGCAATCATACATACTCTTTGCTTTTTCAAGCTTAAAGTGACTTTCATTTATTTTACCTATATAAAAATTTAAATATGATATATTTTTACAAGGAATTTTTTAATTAAGTTATATTTGTTAATACAAATATGCTATGATTAATCCTACATTTAAATCTTTTTTTGGAATATTTTTTTAAATAGTGCTTTAATTTTATCTCTTATAAGTGAAAGAATAGTTGAGTATTTTTTTTTTTTTTTTTCTAAATTCAAAATCTTATGTTTACGCATCAGTAAATTGAAGATTATATATTCTCTTTGGTCGCTATATAAATTTAACAACTTGCTTTTGGAAAAAAAATTTGATATGATATGGGCACATACATTCCTTTTTCCTAAAAAAAAAAAAAAAATGATATATGATTAAATATTGTATATTTTTTATTTTTCTTTATTTATGTCTTAATTACTTTCAATTAATTTTGGTTATTTTTTTTTCTCCGTCTCTTCTCTCTATAAATAGAAAAAGTTATAAAATTCTTCTTTGAATTGTTTTTCTCTCTAACTTTTTTTTATATAAATGTTCCACTTTTATTTACATCACTCGAAAAATAAAGTGAGATAGTCAGTCTCTCCCTCTCCTACTCTCAAACTTAAGAGAAATTTGATAGTATATTTTCTTCTCTTATTTCCTAACCTAAATATTTTATATTAATAGAAGGTGATCGAAAGCAAATACACAGGGTAGGGGACGGTTCTTTCTATCTCTTCTTTTTTATTTTATTTGCCTATTTATTAACCAATCATCTCTCCCATATTTTAGGTCTAATTGTCAGGTAACCTTTTCCAACTCCTAAATCTCAACATAAAAAATTATTTTAGAAATTAACATACAAAACTCCCAGTTTTAATTTCGTTATCTTGGCAAAGTAGAGTTAAACAGTTCAATGACCGAATCAAGTTTTGCTCCTGGAGGGGGATGTTTTAATTAATTTTGTTTGTATTTCTAAGAAGGTTTATGGTTTATTTTTAAGGGTCTCTTCTGTCTAGAATTGAGGACTTTAATGATTTTATGGTTAATAATATTTAAAACAAATATTAAAATCTTTTTAAGGCCTTAAAATTAAATAAAAATGAATAGTGGTACTCAAACTGTGTCCCCCTCAGTGGTGAAAACTAATACACTATGTGCCTGCCTTCTTTAAAGAAGTGAGGTCTTAAAAATTTTTTTATTAAAATTCTAACTCACAAAAATTAAAACATGTATATCGCCCAAGAGAAAATTTTATATATTTTTTTTAAAGATATTTTTTCATTTCTTTCTATTTTTCTCAGAATACACATTTTGCAATGCAAATATTCTTTAATAAACACACAACAAAAAAATCCCTCAGCTTAGACAAGTCAGCTTGTTTCCAATCCATAACAAAATTTTAAGCTTTTGAATAATAAAACAACCCCCCTCCCTCATCCCTTCACTTCTTTCAATCCTAAACATGAATTACAAATTCTTTTGAGTCAGGCAAAGCTATAAAGAGAGAGAGAGAGAGAGAGAAATCCATTAAAATTTTCAAGGTACCATTTGGGAGTCCCATAAAAAAAAAAAAAATACTTGAAATTGAATTATGGTTACGATCTTACTCTCTCTAAAAGCATCAAAATTCTTCTTCTTCCCCATATTGATTGTGATTATGAAAAATGCAAAATCCTCTTAAAAAGTGGTCTACAAAATTGGATTTGGATTCTCTTGCCGTATAAAATAAGAAAATAGTCTTCCTGTAGCCTGCCAAATTACAGTATTAAAAACAAATTCAAATTTCTATAAAAATAGATAATTTCATTTGATTAATTTTATCTCTTACCCCCCCCCATCCTAAAAGATTTTTTAGTTTGTAAAAGGACCTTCAGCAACATTCAAATCTTGCATAATAATGACAATATTGCAGCGCAATATTCCAAGCTATCTGGGTATTAAACCTTACCAGGAATATTGCAATATTCCTATGTCCGCCTCTTTGTAACTTGCAGGAATATTGTGGCAATATTGCTGCAATATTCCCTGTAAGGTTTAATACCAAGACAAATTGGAATGTTGGGCAGCAATGTTGCTGCATATATAATTAGTAAAATGAACTTTTTTTCTAATTTGATTACACCAGTTCTCTTTATATTAAATTTTTATTTTAATAAATCACTTTAAATAAACAATAAATAGTTATATAAGTTTATATATTTACAAGTCCTTATTGATGACGACGTTCTTTGAGAAATTGACAAACATTCCCTCTTCTTTGTTCCTTTTTGGTCCCATTAGCACATCTCCCCACCACCTGCCTTCAAATACCATACTATACTCCTCAACCCTTTTCTTCCTTCTCTCTCATTCGTTCTTTGACAAGAAAACACAATTTGCCAACTGACGAGAGAGTGAGATAAACTTTGACAATTGTCGAAATTTAATACATGATTGCTTTTCTCAGAATACAAATATGTTGCCTATTTATGTTGATTTAGTTTTCTGACTGTTTAACTTTTAATTGAAATTTGTTCTCTGTGGAATTTTCGCTAATGTCGCAAAAGAGATATAACCTTTATGAATATATAATTAGAGTTAAATAAAGATCAACTTAAAATTCTTTATTTTTCTCCTGTATGCTGCAACGAAGCGAAAAAAATTGTAGCTAGTACCTCTAGGTTCCTCTATTATATAGCAACGTTGATTGGACTTGTCTGTTGTCAGTACGAGCTGTGAAAAATATTTGTTTAGTTTTTGAATGAATATGAATATTTTGGAGGAGGCACTTCCCATCTGTTCTACAACTATTAAAAGTATTGTGTTCAAACAGTTATAGTGGCAATTACTTTGGAGAAGAACACTCATTTTTTTAGCTAGCTGTTATGGTTTTGAGATTAGGTTCCGTCAAATGTAAAAACGTGTTGGCTACAAATACCGGATAGTTTAGGGTCTCTAATATCAAATATCCTTAGACAACGGGAACAGCGCAAACGAGAAGTAAATACTACTGTTTTCATCCATACAAGCAGGCTGTTATGCTTTTATGGTTTTGAAATTAGGTTCCGTCAAATGTACACGGCCAATAGTGGATAAGATGTGAATTGTTCTGGATGGAAAACCTGTAACTGTGAGCATTGCTCTTCAAAACACTCACAGCACAGTATACGTCTACGATTAACAATTAAATAAGTCTTTTATTTATTCCTTGGCTGCTACGTCATAAAAGTCTCTTTGTTGAAAAAATAAATTGGATCTTTTCATTTTTACCTGTTAAATTATTCATCTTTTTCATAAAAAAAATCATTTGACATCTGTGAATGATTAATTATCATCATCATTATAGCCCAGTGGCTTCATCAAAAGGAAGATGTCTTCCTTCAACGGTTGATTGAGAGAGAGAAATACAGACAGACATTACATTAACATTCCGTAGACGTAACGTTGGAATTTGCAGGGCACGTCGGACAGAGGAGGGGGGGGTTGTACAATTACCGGGATCTCTCCCCCTTTTCTTGATTTGCGCATGAGTCTTTCTCATTAAATAAAAAAAAAATCTCTTAGTCGTCAGGGTCACTGGTTCTTTATTTTTTTCTGTGTGTTATCACCGTATTTTTATCGCCAGAAAGAAAAGCTTTGCTTGTGAGGGAAATTACAATTTGACTTTTAAGACATGCAAACGGTCATTTTAAATTTAATGGACCTACCTCTCGAGTTCAAATTACGTTTATATGTTGCAGTAAAAACGTAGTAAACGTATACAATGTATACATTTACTTAAGATTTAAAATAAAATTATCAACTCAATACAAAGAATTATACAATTAATGAAATATATTCCCAGTATACATGAGGCCTACACAACTTGCAATCCCATACTATAGTATTCGTGTTCAAATTAATTGGATTTATTAAAAAAATAAATGTGGATTATTTTTCTAATTATTCTTTTTTATTTTCTCTTACCTCTATATATGTTAAGATATAGAGAGAAAGTATTGGATTCATGTCAAAAATTCGATGTCAAGATTTTGATGGATCTTCACGTTTTGAGGTCCCCTGAATCCAAAAAAGTGGTTTTCGCGACATGGTTTGTCGGGGTGTGTTTGTATGTGTGTCAGTCTGTCTGTGAACAAAATATATCAAGAACCAAAAGAGCTATTAGGTTGAAATTTTATATATAAGTCAAGCACTCACCTGGGACGTGACACGAAGCTTTTGAACAAAAACGGTCAAAGAGTACTAGTACTTTACTGATGCACTTTTTCAATTTTTTTCGATTTTCTCAAAATTTGCTATAAGGATTTTGATTGAAATTCAAAAATCAATTATTTTTACATGCTCTTTAAAATGTATTTTCTCATTTTGCCATTGACATCTTCTGAAGACCACTTTACTCTTGTACTTCATAGGAAAGATAGGAGAAATGGTTGCCATGGTGATAAAATATAAATATTATCCCATACTTATTTACATCTTGAAATTCAAATATACCGTACTATCGGAAGCTAAATATATGCCGACACAAAATATCTGGTGTGATAAGCACAGAACACAACTTTCTCTTGCCAAAGGGTAAGAGAAAGTTGTGTGCTGTGCGACCAGCCACACCAGATTTTTTTAAATTATTATCCTATACAATATTATACTATAAAACTTGAAAATGCGGGCTCTTATATATTTACCATTATTTTAATGTCAATTAATTTTCTGTCCGAAATAAAAAAAAAAAAAAAATGTATCAAATTTTTAGTCATTTTCATCATCTGGAACCATTTAGATTCCGTTCATATTTATTTAAATTACCTAACTAGTAGAAAATGTAATTTAAATTTATCGCAAAGCAAGAGAAACGATCCTTTGACCTCGTTAATTATGAAGTCATATTTCTACTTCAAGTGAAAGGGTTAAAGTTCATATTTTATTTAAATAAATAAGGTCAAAAAATAAAATAAATTAATTCGATAAACACTTGCTAATATGGTTCAATTTATTTATTTATTATAATAGTATAAATCATCTCCTACAAATTGAAACCTCTCAGCAAGTTTTTTTCTTATTAATTTTATATTAATTTTTTACAATGTTTCATCTAGTGCCAACGGTTACCGAAAAAAAAATTAAATTTGTAGCTTATTGATTTCGGTTAAGTTCTCACTTCATTTTCCTCTATTTTAAGAGAGAATAAACCATTTGACCTGATTATTGAAATATTTTTTCCCCCTCTCTATGTTTTCCAACTGAATTGGACTCATTTTGATTTATATGATAAGTTTATCAGCGGCCTATCTGGGAATGATCTCCCAACCAGCCAAGTTAAAGGCACGCCTAATCCATTATTAAAACTAACACAGAGAAAGAGAGGGGGCAAAAAAAAATCAAATAAATCATTAATAAACAAGACAGCTCGTTTTATCTTATAACGGAACGCATTTGCTGCTTACCTCAAGTCGAAAAAAAAAAAATCATTTTCGATGATTATTTATGAAAGTTGATATCTTTCTCCATTATTCACTGACCAATTTCTTTTAATATTGAACGATTATTTTTAGAAAATAAAAAAAAGTAAAAATACATTTATTGTATATACAATCTAAGAGAATTACTTAATATAACTAATTACATGCACAAACACCTTTTGATTACTTAGGGATGCGATTAGAGTCGCGACTTGTAACCGAAAAAATCTGGTGTGACTAGTCGCACAGCACACAACCTTCCCTTACCTTCGGTAATCGAAAGTTGTGTTCTGTGCTTGTCACACAAGATTTTTGTGTCGAGATATATTTAGTTCCACCTACTAAAATTCGAGATGTAAAATTTATAAACATGGGAAAATATTTATATTTTGTCACCATGGCAACCATTTCTCCTATCTTTCCTATGAAGCACAAGAGTAAAGTGTGCTTCAAACAATTTTGAGGGCAAATTGAAAATATTCATTTTAAAGAGCATCTAAAAAATAACCTAATTGATTTTTCAACTTTAATAAAAATTGTTAGAGAGAATTTTGAGAAAATAAAAAAAAAAAAATTAAAAAGTGCATCAGTAAAGCACTAGTACTTTTTGGCCGTTTTTTTTAAAAGCTTATTTTCACCCCTTGGGATGGTGCCTAATTTAAATGTAAAATTTCAACCTCGTAGATTTTTTAGTTCCTGAGATAGTTTGTTCACACACAAACACAGACACACAGACAGACCATGTCGCGAAAACACTTTTTTGGATTCAGGAGACCTTTTAAACGTGTATATCCATCAAAATCTCGACATCGAAGTTTTTGACATGAATCAAATAGTTTCTCTCTATACAGGGTGTTACAGGATAAAGTCGACAAACTCCGGGAGGTGACTCGAAAGCAACAAAAAAGTTTATTTTCCTTATGGTCCAATTCTAAACGATTTGGCTGTTATCTTAATTTTTGTGTTTTTTTAGAAAGAGACGAGTTTCTTTCAAAAATACGGTCATATTTTCTAAACTATTGCCCTTACAGCAAAACACCGTTGGAAAGATCATTAAATTTTCATAAAGAATACAGTGCGAGAAAATATTTTAAACCTATTTACATGGGCGTAACTAGAGAATTTAGCTGGGGGGGGGGGGCATACGGCCAGCTATTCTCCGGTGGCCCTGGAAAGCCCCATATTTTCTCAATTTTTCTTGGGACAAGGAGCTTTCTGGGGGGGGGGGCATGCCCCCCAGCACCCCCTAGTTACGCCCATGCCTATTTAGGATACGGTTATAATGGTCGACATTTAAAAATTTTTAAATCGCTAAATTTTGAAATGTTTTATTTTTCTCTTAAAATAATATTTTTTAAGCCTTGAGTTTGGCAGATTTCACAAAAAATTGAGATAACGGCCAAATGGTTGAGAATTGGACCATAGTGAAAAGGAACTTTTTTGTTGCTTTCGAGGTCTAGAATCACCTCCCGGAGTTTGTCGACCCTATCCTGTTACCCCATGTATATATTAATATATTTTTACTTTCTCTTACCCTATATATGAAATATATAGAGAGAGAAAGTATTGAGATCATGTCAAAAATTCGATGTCGAGATTTTATATTACATATATACATAGGTAAGAGAAAGTAAAAAACATGCGAATATTTTGGTTATTTTCAAGAACAATTTTTGTCCAGATATGGTTAAATTAATTTCATTTCTCTCATCGTGTTCAATTATTTAATTATTTCGAGAGTATATGAAATTAATTTACAGCCTTCCTCTCTTCTTTGAAGTACCTCAATTTTATGATAGGCTAAGTTTAATTTGTTCAAATTCAAATAATTCAAATGGAGATCGTCGTTAACGTTCTGAGGCAATATTTGAAGAAGAGATCCCTTCCCAAAGTATTAATATATCAAATTATGCATATTAATAATATCCAACTTTTTATACAAACATTTTTTTTTTTTAAAACATTCACACTTTTTTCTCATTCACACTCACACTCACACACACATTCACACTGTCTTTTCGGCAGCTCAGGCCATATAAGACATACGATAACCGTTATTTATGAATTTATATATATTAGGGTCCAGGCATTTTTATTTAAGCCATCTGGTATCCAGATGGCTTAAATAAAATCATCGGACTGCCTGGGGCCCGAACCCGCGACGTTTGGTATATGAGGTTAGCACGCTAACCTCTACACCACGCCCCGTGGGCTTATACAAACCTTATCCAATAATAAAAAAAAAAAAATTAAATTTTAATAAATGACTTTTTCGTTTACTGTTGTTAGGTGTAGGCTAAATACAATTTATATATTTTTTTAGTAGTTTTTAAATTCATTTTTTGCAAGTAGTACCACTATAATAATAGTAACACTAAAACTACTTCCACTCTTACCCTGGTCGTACACGAGGACATTTTTTAAGCAATTTCTGGCGACATTTCTTGCTCCATAAAAATGGCTTGAAAAAATGGCCTGTATTTCTAGCTTGAAAAAAAACCTGTCATACACGAGGACATTTGTATTTTTGGGGCCAATTCTGCGCAGAAAAGTGCGCAGTTTGAAAATTTAAACTGACAGCTGAATCAAAAACTTTTTTAGGTTAAAACTATAAGAGGCCCTTAATATATATAGAAATATATATTTATTAATAAAAAAAATATATAGACATACCTCATTTGGAAAAAAATAAGCTAAGAATTGTTTTTTAATATCTTTACAAAGGATTTTTGGTTTCTTTAGGTAAATAACAAATATTACATGTACAATGAAAATTTTATTTATTTAAAATTTTGTAAATCATTAAACTAAAATGTATTTTTATATTATAAAGAAACGAAAGCATTCATATATTATATTAAATATAACTTGATTGTGATTTCCAAGTCTGAAGATTATGGTTTATAACCATCTGAACTGAATGTTCAGTCGAAAAGAAATCTGCAACCAAAAAACTACCGTGTTTTATTTTATTAACTATCAGCATCTCAGTTCATCATAAAAAACACTTCCACAATATAAATTTAAATCATAATTGTTTGTGCAAATCCATCTAAAATAAATATTTTAGTTATTATCAAAGATTATATTCCAAATGAAAATTTAAATAAATAATAGTTATTTAAAACAAAGTATTCATTTACCTTATAATATAAATATATAATCTAGATATTGCTCTTCTTTTATTATAAACTATAATTTCCAAAAAGAACTGTAAAAAAATATATTTTTATTAATTATTATATTCCAAGTAGAAATTTAAATAAATAATAATGTTATTTATTAATAATTTAATTAAATAATTAATTCTTACCTTAATTTTATTTTCCAAATAAGGTGTGTCTATATATTTTATATTTTTATGAAAATTTGACAATATAATTATTTTAAAGATCTGTCAACTGCTGTCAAAAAGTGAAAAATTCTAGGTTATGATGACAACAAATTTCCAAAAAGCGGTGTTGCCAGATATGGTCGATTTACTGCGCACCCTCTTTGCGTCGAATTGGCCCAAGAAAATAGAACACGGGCTATTTTTCTGGCGCGATCAGACAACTTTTCGTCATACACGGAGACATTTTTCTTGACCGAGAAATGTTTTCAAACGGCCATTTTCGACGCATTTGCGTTTGTGCGCATTCTCATTGCGCCGATTTGGCCCGAAAAAATAGAACAAACATTTTTTTCAAGCCAATTCCAATTCCAATTCCATTTTTGCTGTCATACACGAAGACATTTTTATGGAGCCAGAAATGTCCCCAGAAATTGCTTAAAAAATGTCCTCGTGTACGACCAGGGTAACATGATGCATTTTCTCTGAGTAATGCTTCTTTCAAGAAGTATTTACTCCACTGCCTTGTCTTACAATTTTAATTCGTTGGACATAAATGGTTGACTTATTATTGTTTGTTTTATTTCCTCTATAATCAGGGCGGCGGTCAATTTTATTTAAAGTTTTAAAAAACAATAAACGTCACTTTGTAAATTTTAAGCCAATCCTAAAGGAAAAGAGGGCATTTAAGTTTCATTTAGAATCAATTAAGTGGAATCGCATGCATGCAGCTGCTTAACCTAATCATGGATAGTGCTTCTGTTAAGCTGCTGCTGTTGCTTTCCCATTTATAACGTGAACGCAAAAGGGTCGCTAATGTCTTTCCCCCCCTGCCCTCTCTCTCTCTCTCTCTCTCTCTCTCTGAATAAAATGGAATAGTATCCAAAAACACGACGATATATTTACTCAAAAGGAAAAGTAATTTTTCTTGACTTTGGTCTTATTGTTTGTATAATTATTTATTTTCTAAAATAAATAAATCTTCAATCTTTTTTTTTCGGACAACTCGTTTTACTTTCTCTTACCTATGTGTATATGTAATATATATATAGAGAGAAAGTATTGGATTCATGTCAAAAATCAATTATTTTTTAGATGCTCTTCCAAATGTACCCGAGTCGAAATCGAACGCCTGGTTTGAGTCTACAAAACCTCAGAATCTAATTGTTGTCTAAGTAGACTTAACAGAATCAAACTAGGATTTGAAAGCATGGTTTCTATGGAAATTTTATAGTCTGGTTTGGTTCTAACAAGTCTACTTATGTCCCTTTTTGACATGTTTAGACTCAGACCAGGTATTCGAAATACTAGTTTAAGTCTACCAGATCTACTATTACGACCAGCAGTACTGAATGCTGGAATCCTAGTTTAGGCCTATGAATTCCATTTAAAATTTGTTTATATACATATATACAGAGTGACAAAAAAGTTCTGATAATTTTGTTAGATTAGCAAAGAGGTATGCTTGTTTTTTGGCAATGAGAAAAATAACTTTTAGAGTGTTTTCTTCAAATATTTCGAAGACATTTAATAGTAGGGTCCGACCGAAACAAGATTTTCAGCCGAAACCGAAACCGAAACCGAATATTCGGCCTCAACCTTAGTTTCGGCCGAAACCGTAACCGAAACCGAAACTTGTCTTTATATATAAAATTCTTCTGTACGTGTGTATGTGACTGAACTCCTCCTAAACGACTGAACCAATTATGATGAAATTTTCTGTGTATGTTTGTGAGAATCCCGGACAGGTTTTGTTTCACAAATAACAATAAGTTAATGAGTAATTAACCGTTAAAATAAGAAAAAAATAAAAATTAGGAGAAATGGTTGCCACGGTAACAAAATATAAATATTTACCCATGTTTACGATTTTTTTTTTATTTATTTACATTTTGAATTCTAAAATATCGGCGTAAATTTTTTGTCTGTGTACCGGGAGAGTCCCGGAAAGGATATTATTCACAAAAAATCTTAAGTTCATGAATAATTAATTAACCGTTAAATAATCTATATATTATAAAAATGAATTGGGAAAAATGTATGTACCGGTATGTATATAAGTATGCTAGCAAGGGGGTCCAGGGGGCGCAGCCCCTGCCCTAGACGGAAAGCCCCGCCGAGGGCGGGCTTGCGTCTAGTATTTCCTATAAAAATTTTATTTCATTTTACCTTTTTTTTTTTTTTTTGAATTTTTTTCCCCTCCCGTGAAAATCATTTTTCCTTTTTTTTAGGGGAGACTAAATTTTTTGTCCCTCAAGTGCAAATTATTTGACCTTTTTACTTTCTCTTACCTATGTATATATGTAATATATATATAGAGAGAAAGTATTGGATTCATGTCAAAAATTCGATGTCGAGATTTTGATGGATCTTCACGTTTTGAGGACCCCTGAATCCAAAAAAGTGGTTTTCGCGACATGGTCTGTCTGTGTGTGTGTGGGTGGGTGGGTGGGTGGGTGTGTGTTCAATTTTAAGCATGAAGGAATTGAGCTACGAGGTTGAAATTTTATATTTCAGTTAAACTCCCCTCCGTGACCGGAAAAATAAGCTTTTAATCAAAATCGGCCAAAGAGTACTAGTACTTTACTGATGTACTTTTTCAGTTTTTTTCGATTTTCTTAAAATTTGCTCCAACGATTTTTTTAAAAATTCAAAAATCAATTATTTTTTAGATGCTCTTTCAAATGTATATTCTCATTTTGCAATTGAAATCTTCTGAAGACCACTTTACTCTTGTATTTCATAGGGAAGATAGGAAAAATGGTTGCCATGGTAACAAAATATAAATATTTTCCCATACTTATAAATTTTACATCTGAATTCATATGTTCCGTACTGTCGGGAACTAAATACATGTCGACACAAAAAATCTGGAATGACAAGCACAGTACACAACTTTCGATTACCGAAGGTAAGAGCAAATTTTAAGAAAATCGAAAAAAACTGAAAAAGTACATCAGTAAAGTACTAGTAGGTACTCTTTGGCCGATTTTGATTAAAAGCTTATTTTTCCGGTCCCGGGGGAGTTTAACTTAAATATAAAATTTCAACCTCGTAGCTTAATTCCTTCATCCTTAAAATTGAACACACACCCACCCACCCACCCACACAGACACACAGACAGACCATGTCGCGAAAACCACTTTTTTGGTTCAGGGGTCCTCAAAACGTGAAGATCCATCAAAATCTCGACATCGAATTTTTGACATGAATCCAATACTTTCTCTCTATATATATATATACTAGACGCAAGCCCCGCCTTCGGCGGGGCTTTCCGTCTAGCCAGGGGGCACAGCCCCCCTGGACCCCTTTGCTCGCCTACTTATATACATACCGGTACATACATTTTTCCCTTTTCATTTTTATATGTAGAGATTATTTTAGCGGTTAATTATTCATGAACTTAAGATTTTTGTGAATCATATCCTTTCCGGGACTCTCCCGGTACACAGACAAAAAATTTACGCCGATATTTTAGAATTCAAAATGTAAATAAATAAAAAAAATCGTAAACATGGGTAAATATTTATATTTTGTTACCATGGCGCTATCCCTGAGGCCTGATTGGTTGTTTCACACATCGGACACGGTCTTAGGCAATTATAATATAGTATGATCTATATATATATATATATATATATATATATATATAGGTAAGAGAAAGTAAAAAGGTCAAATAATTTTTTTTTTTTGCATGCGAGTCTCATCCCATTTTTTCAGACTCTGGTTTCGGCCGGCCGAAAGGTTCGGCCACTTTTTGGCCGAAACCGAAACTACGGCCGAAACCATGATTTTTGGCCGAAACTGGCCGAAACCGTAACCGAAACCGAATATTCGGTCGGTTCCTATTTAATAGCACTTCACCGCTGATGAACAAGTCCTATTAAATGCCATCGAAATATTTGAAGAAAACACTCTAAAAGTTATTTTTCTCAATGCCAAAAAACAAGCATACCCCTTTGCTAATTTATACAACTTGGCACTCCACATTCGAAATATTTTACTTTCTCTTACATCTATATATGTTACTATATATAGAGAGAAAGTATTGGATTCATGTCAAAAATTTGATGTCAAGATTTTGATGGATCTTCACGTTTTGCTCTTCATTTTGCTACAATTAAATTCTTAAATAAAAGGAAAATCAAATTAATTTTTAAATAAAATATTTTTTGTTTAATTTGAGAATAAGATAACATATATTTAAAATATTTTAAAAATTCCAAATGCTCTTCGTGTCGATTTCAATATTTCTGGAGATTCATTACTGAAATTGTTTTAAAGAAAATATGGATGTAAAAATGAGTTTCCATCTCTAAAATAAATCACATTAATTTTTATCTTGACTGTATAGGTAGGCCTATACCATCAGCTATCACGTGTGGAAAAATATTTTTCTTTTCAGTAAGAACTTCATTTAGTTCTCTGGAAATGTGAAAAATATATAAATTAATTTTATAAATTTATAATCTTTTTTAATTTGTCTTCTTACCTTTCAAAATGACATGAATGGCCAATGTTCCTTGTATTCATTTATTAAAATTAAAGTGGCTTCTTCAGGCCAATGTGTTTTTACAACTAAAATTTATAATGAATATAATTGAAAAAATTAAATAGAATATAAGATAACATATATATAAAAAAATAAAAATAAAAATAAAAATAACAGCTAACCTTATCATTTTGTTTTGGCTTGTTTTTATAACGTTGACCCTTAAATAAATAAAAATAATTAATAATAATAAAGAAAATTAATGAAAAAAATGAAAATAAAACTTAAAACTTACTTCTTTTTTATCGATAATAAATCCAAATATTCAAGGAATGAAAGAAAATGAAAGGTGGTCATCTATTAAAGCTTTGGCGCTGAGATCGCACTGTTTTTAATTTTTACCCGAGAGGATTAGAAGATTCAAACCAGTACTTCCCGAGTCAAAATCGAACGCCTGGCTTGAACCTTTTAGTCCTCAATTGAAGACTGCAAGGTTCAAGCCAGGCGTTCAAGTACTGGTTTGAACCTTCTAATTCTCCTGGCAGGCTCAGTAGGCTCAAGCCAGGCTTTCAATTTTGACTCAAATACTGGTTTGAACCTTCTAATTCTCCTGGTAGGTTTAGTAGGCTTTAACCAAATTTTAATCCTATCAAATAACAAAGGAATTGAGGACTAAAAGGTTCAAACCAGGCGTTCAAGTACTGGTTTGAATCTTCTAATTCTCCTGGTAGAATCAGTAGGCTTTCACAAAATTGTAAATAAATAACATCCCATCTAATAACAAGGGAATTCAGGACTAAAATGTTCAAACCAGGCGTTCGATTTCGACTCGGGTATATTCTCGTTTTGCCCTCAAAATTGTTTGAAGCACACTTTACTCTTGTGCTTCATGTTGCCATGGTAACAAAATATAAATATTTTCCCATGTTTATAAATTTTACATCTGAATTCAAATATTCCCTACTGCCGGGAACTAAATACATGTCGACACAAAAAATCTGGTGTGACAAGCACAGTACACAACTTTCGATTACCGAAGGTAAAAATTTTTGAAAAAACTTTTTAAGTAAAGTACTACTTCCAAGTGACGTATTTACTCCAAAAGTTGATAGAAATCTACAATTTTAGTGTAAGGAGCATATACCAAATTTCATCGATCTAGCTGTTTTGGTTTTTAAGCAATCGTGTTTACACACACACACACACACACCCACACACACACACACATAATGCCAAAAATGGTTTTTTTGGACTCAGGGAGGTCTAAAACGTGGAGAAACATCAAAATCTCGAAGTCGAATTTTTTTTACGATTACATAACTTTCTCTATACGAGAAAGTAAAAAAAAATTGCGAAATTTTTGTCAACTATTTTTAAATATTAAATAAGTCCACTTAAATAGAGTCTTGATTAAGAATAATTTTTTTGTTAGGTCCAAGCAAAGCCAAGCCAAAGTAAACCCTCCGGGATTAGATCGATTTAAGCCCAGGTACTATTGGGGATTAGTCTTGTGCGTGCTTGCCTCTGTGCTGTAACTAACCTAGGATTAACTTTTTTTTTTTTTTTTAAGAATTGAGTGTTTCTAATTCTAATCGATTAAACAGAAAAAAAAGATTGTTCTTTTTAATTTAAATCGTAATTTCCAATTAAAAATCGATTGTACATTGGATAGAGAGTACTAAAAATATAACAATCTCTAATACCGAGGTTTTGTATTAGAGAAAGAGGTTCAAATATGGAAACACTGTTTTATTTTTTTGTTATAACTAGTTTGTTTACCTATGGAATTTTTATATATTTTAGGAATAATTTCTAAAATTTGTTATAAACATTTTGGTTTTATGCGTTGGGTATTTCTCTTCCATATATTTTGATACTCTATAAAGAGGAGTCACTTTAAACATTAAAAAGTTTTAATTTCTTGGCTTAAGGCATCTGGATAAGAGCAAATAAAAAATTATATTTTCAAAAATATGTATGACTCACTCTCTGTTGAGAGACATACCAATTATATACCTAAATAATCAACATATTTAATTATATATTCCTTAGATATATATGCTGATATTAATTTTTCAATTTTTTTTTTTCAATTAGTAGCTTGTTATATTTGTTAAAAGATGTAATCAACTGATGGCGTAACCGAAAGATTATTTATTTATTTATATATTCATAATAGTACCACCTATTATCACCTATTATCTTTATACCATTTGGTATACTAAATAACAATAATAAATTTTGTAGATTTTTTCTGAAAATACATGCTATCTGACATGTCAATACGGAAGAGAGTATTTTATTTGATTGACACGGGGGGGGGGCCCCCCCCCAAAAATTAAAAAAAATAAAAAAAATTTTTTGTTTTTTTTAATTTATTTTTTACCAATAAATTAAAAAAAAAGAGGAAATACCAACCCCCCCACAAAAAAATAAAAAAAAAAAAAAAAAAAAAAAACCCCCCCCCCCCCGACAAATTTGCATTAATCCGCCACTGGATTGACACCGTCTCTTATTTGGAATATTTGTGTTTGTGTAAGAATTAGTGCTGTAGACAGGAGTTTCTCGGGGAGGGGAGGGGGTAATATGGTGTGACTGGTCGCACAACACACAATTTTTTCTTATTTTCGGTAATTTAAAAGTGCATACTGTACTTGTTTACCAGAATATATATACAAATCAGTATTAATTTTTAAAATTTTATATTTAAATTTAAAAAAATAAAACTTTTTTTTCCAAAAAAATTTTTATTTCTCAAATCTCGGGGGGGGGAGGGGGGGGTAATTACCCCCTTTACTGGATACTCTATTCACTTGTAATTAACAATTTCTCTATCTGTTGATTGTTGTTTTTCTCTTTTCAGCAAACTTTCCACTCGTTAGTTCTTGAGATTATTCAAAATTTTAATTATTTCTAACCCTGTAAAATGTTGACCCCTCTCAGACTTTCTCTCGGCCTCAATTTAATAATAAAACTTTAAAAGGAGATATAGTACTTAGTTCCTTGGTGAGAGCTAGGGTCATAAAATCTTACTGAATGGAAAGAAGGGGTTGTTTACAGAATTTCTAAAGGAAAGGCAACTTTATTAGCAAAGACATTAAACTTATAGTTTCTAGATTTGCTCTCTAACGAAGAAGAAGGCAAAGAGAGACATAAACCCTTAGGAACATTTTTAGATTTATCTCGTTTAGGTCAGTTTTTATGGTCACCGTCTTCTCGTCTCTCGTCTCTTCTTAGAGAGAAAAGAAAGAAGACAAAAGCTCCATTTTGAAATTTCCCAAGAGAACGTCATTTTAAAAGCCGTTTATTCGCACTCCCTCTCTTTCTACGCCGTTTTCTTCAACAAATTGTTTTAATACAACTCTAGGCTTATCTTGTTGAGATGAAAAAATTTAAAAATATAGGCATACGAATTTCTAATGATATATAAACATGGTTCTTTGGAGTTGTGATAAAACTCTTGTTTAATCATTGATTGTATTTAAATCCAGTAGCGTATCCAGGTGGGGGCGACCCCCCCCCCTCAAACGCCGCTGTTTAAATCCTTTAATCATTTATCGTTACAATATTGTTTTTTTGGAATGGGTGCATAAGGTCCGAAGACCTATAATGACCAGTGGTCACATGCAGCCAGGAAGAAAATAAAAACAAAAGGAGAAGCATAAAAGGGAAACTCAACTGCGGGAACTGAGAAGATGTCTGTTGAGGTTAGACTTGAAAGTCTGAAGATTGTAGGTTTTGGGGAAGATAGACGCAGGGAGCTTGTTCCAATCACGGGAGGTCATGGGGACATTTTAAGTTTATTACATTAAAAGAAAACCGCTGTTTGTGAGATATAAAAAAAAATTATTGAATCGCCCTTTGATCACACCAATCTAATTAAAATAGGAAAAAAAAATATTACGTCAACATCAAATTTCATTTATTAGAATGAAAATTTCATCTGGTACATTTTTCATTTTTCGTTCATTCCTAATTAAAAAGCAAAAAAAAAAAAAAAAAATCGTTATTTATTTAACATGTAAATCGAAATAAAATAATAAGTTATTCAGCAACATTTATTTATTTATACATTGATATCGTTTTCGTTTGCAAAAATATTTTGCTATCATTATGCAATTTAAAAGCTTGTAATTTAATATCAATCGCAAAATAATAAATAAATAAATAAATGTGAAAATTAAATTATTCAATATTTTAGCTGTTGATGTTGTGTTGTATGTAGGTTTAAAAAAAAAAAAAAAAAACGTAAAATTAGATTGCATTTTTTTTTATTGATACTCTGCATCACTAGGATTTCCAAACCAGGATAATCTTCTCTGAACCAACAACAGGTTTCACGTTAATAAAAGCTTTTTATAAATTAACAGGACAATATTGAATTATCTTATTATTTTGTTTTTTAATTTATTGACTGACTTGACTATAAACTTGCGTATAGTTGTTTGATATGAGCGAAAATTGTAATATGTCATATTTTTGCAGTCCCTGAAGATGTTCTCATAAGACGAAACTTTATAGCGCCAATAAATTTAAAAAAAAAAAAGATAATTTTGTCTTGTTAATTTATGAACATCTTTTATTAATCTGGAAGCACCTGGATCTGGACCTGGATTTTTTGTTAAATCATCAGTTTATTTAAATTTAAACTATTCACCATGAGCATTAGTTGAAACATAATAAATATATGAACTGCTGAACTTTGATAAAATCAAATTTAACAAAACACACATGGTTATGTGTTTTAAGTATTAATTAAAATAAACATGTTAACCTTAATGTATATTTCAGCATTGCTGCCACCTTAAGAAGTGTTACAATGTAATATGAACTCATGAAAGTGATTAAACATACGTTCACATATTACAGCATAAATCACTTAAGGTGGCAACAATGCAGAAAAATGCAGTGTAAAATGTACAAACTGTTAAAATGTTAATTTTAATAAATCCTTGATACATATGTGGAATTTGATTTTATCAAAGTTCAGCAGTTCATTTTCTACAAGTTTATTTTCTTAGGGCTTTGATATTCTTGTTCATTTATAGAATAGGTGTGTACGATTAGTAAAAGACATTTTTTCTCATTTTGAACAAACATATGTACAAGTAAAATTATTTAGTATATGTGAGGTTTCACTAAGTTATAAATTCAAATATTTCTTTCATTTATAACTTAGTGAAACCTCACATAGTTCTATTAAATAATTTTACTAACTTTGACGCTATTACTCTATATATCCAATACAGTGGGCGCTAAATGAAAGGAAAGAATTAAACAAGTTTAAATTTATTTCATCAAAAAAAAAAAAATATCTCATTTAAAAGAGGCTTTTCAATGTTGATTACTCGTTAATGTTTTACTAAAAAACTCTTTAAACTTGTTCGTTGGTTGGTCGCTTGTAATTTTCCATCCATTTTGTTGTAGCCTGTGTAGTAGTATAATAATAAGTACGTAAAGAAGAAGTTTTTATACAGTGGGAGAATTTGATTAGAAGAGAATAGGGAGAGAAAACCCCTTCATTAGATACTTGCCTTATGTTTTCTCTTTTCGTGGGAGATATCAATTAATATTGATGTAATATAATAAGATAATTAAAAGTTAACAAAGGTTCTAATCAAAAAAAGAGGGTGGGATTAATTAAAAGCTATTAATTGGAATTTAAAAACATTTAGGAACCATTCATTGTAGTGAAGTAAAGTAAAATTAAATTAAATCAAATTCAAACTCACTACCATAGGCTCTAGTCAAGGGGATAAATGGGGCAATTACCCCCCCCCCCCCCCCGAGATTTGAGAAAAAACGAAGTTGATATAAAAATTAATTTGTTAAAAAAAAAAATTGTTTGGTGAGGGTGTTAGCAATTATAGTATACAGTAAGCCTTAAATTCGCAATGATATTTATTTGATTAGAAAACTCTATTCCTTTGCTCCAATCCAAATATACATTTTTTCTCTTAAAAGCATAAAAATTTAAGAAGTTTTGGGTGTTAAACATAAATAAGCACGACGCAAACACACAATATAGCCAATAATAGATAGATCAGACCACAAATAGGTTGCATCCAAATGGGATATATTTGTATACTAAGAGTAAATACTTGCAGACGGGTTTAACCAGCGTGAGAGCCAATGTCTGTACATCTGTACATGTCGGTACATGCATTGCGGTCTGCCCATTCAATTCTCACATTAAAGAGAGGAGAGAGAATGGTAATAGTCAGAGTAAAAAAGAACCGTTTACATTTATCCACTGGTACAGGACGTTGTCCACAAAAAATAATTAGAAAAAGACTAAAACAATAAAAAATAGATAAGAGAAAGTAAAACAAAATCTGGTGTGACTGGTCGCACTAGATTTTTTGTGTCGACATGTATTTAGTTTCCGACAGTAGGGTACATTGGATTTTCAAGATGTAAAATTTATATGTGAAAATATTTATATTTTGTTACCATGGCAACCATTTCTCCTCTTTTCTATGGAGTACAAGAGTAAAGTGGTCTTTAGAAGATTTCAATGACAAAATGAGAATATACATTTTAAAGAGAATCTAAAAAATAATTGATTTTTGAATTAAAAAAAAAATTCGTTGAAGCGAATTTAGAGAAAATCTAAAAAATCTGAAAAAGTGCATCAGTAAAGTACTAGAACTCTTTGGCCAATTTTGTTAAAAAGCTTCGTGTCACGTCCCAGGGGGGGGGTGCTTACTTAAATGTAAAATTTCAACTTCCTAGCTCTTTTCGTTCTTGAGATATTTTGTTCACAGACACACAGACAGACAGACCATGTCGCGAAAACCACTTTTTTGGATTCAGGGGACCTCAAAAACATCAAAATCTCGACATAGAATTTTTGACATGAATCCAATACTTTGTATATATATTAACATATATAGAGGCAAGAGAAAGTAAAAAATGGATTAAGAAAAGTTGTTTCGTCATAATAGATAATATATTTATAAGATCCGATGAAAATCAAAATAATCAAATTTAATGTTTGGCATTCTATTTTGGATTTTATGTAGAGTTGGCGCTATAGCTGCTTGATGTGCTCGAGAGTGTAGCCTTGAGCTAAAAAAGATTATTTATTTATTTAAAAATATTCCTTTGGTTGTCTAACCTCAACTCTCGAGCACATCAGGCTCTTGTGATACCGACTGTAATAGTGACGTAGTTCCAATCATGCTTGCTAGATGGCGCTATAACTGCTTGAAGTGCTCGAGAGTGTAGCCTTGAGCTAAAAAAGATTATTTATTTATTTAAAAATATTCCTTTGATTGTCTAACCTCAACTCTCGAGCACATCAGGCTCTTGTGATACCGACTGTAATAGTGACGTAGTTCCAATCATGCTTGCTAGATGGCGCTATAACTGCTTGAAGTGCTCGAGAGTGTAGCCTTGAGCTAAAAAAGATTATTTATTTATTTAAAAATATTCCTTTGGTTGTCTAACCTCAACTCTCGAGCACATCAGGCTCTTGTGATACCGACTGTAATAGTTCGCCTTTTTCTCTCTTGTGAGGTTGCAGCCCTAACAGCCGTCTAGAATAGTGACGTAGTTCCAATCATGCTTGCTAGATGGCGTGCAGTATTTTAAGATTTTTTCGAGTCTATGAAATTTTAATTTCATTAGTTTAATAGTATTTCGAGATGTTAAGATAGAGTACCAGTATGTTGAATTTAGAACCGAAACCGAAACTTGTATTTCCTATTTTTTTTTTTTTTTTTTTTTCATTTTTACCTTTTTTTTTTGAATTTTTTTTTCCCTCCCGTGAAAATCATTTTACCTTTTTTTTAGGGAGACTAAATTTTTTCTCCCTCAAGTGCAAATCATTTGACCTTTTTTTTTTTTTTTTTGCATGCGAGTCTCATCCAATTTTTTAAGACTCTGGTTTCGGCTACTTTTTGGCCGAAACCATGATTTTTGGCCGCAACTGGCCGAAACCATAACCGAAACCGAATATTCGGTCGGTTCCTAGTTGAATTATTTAAAAATACCAAAATATATTTAGTACTAATCAATGTTGAAGATTATTTGAACTGTATAATAAATAAAATATTTTGTTAGATGATTGTTTTAATTCTCTCTGATTTCAAATCTTCCCTTTTGGTTTTTTAACTAATTAACTTCCTATTACTTGAATCCCAGAGACAAGGTCGTATTACCTTTCCCTCGCTAAATTTTTTTTCCTCCTTTTTATCTCGCCTTTTTCTTGTTAGAAAATCCTTAATTACTGCTCGTTTTATTTTCCTTTCTATTATTATCTTCATCTCTGAATTCCCGAAAAATTTTTTCTGTTATTTTATGGTAAAAAAATCCGGTGTGATTTTGGTCGCAGCAACTTTCTCTTATCTTTTGGATCTTTTCGTTCTTGAGATATTTTGTTCACAGAAAGAAAGTTGCGAAAAACACTTTTTTTACTTTCTCTTACCTATATATATGTTAATATATATAGAGAGAGAGTATTCATGTCAAAAATTCGATGTCGAGATTTTGATGGATATACACGTTTTGAGTTCCCCTGAATCAAAAAAAAAAAAAAAAAAAACTGGTTTTCGCGACATGGTCTGTGTGTTTGTGTTCAACTTAAAGCATGAAGGAATTAATCTAGTAGGTTGAAATTTTATATTTTAGTTAGGCACCTCCCTGAGGCTTGAAAAAAAGCTTTTAATCAAAATCGGCCAAAAAGTGCTAGTAGTTGGCTCCAACGATTTTGATTAAAATTCAAAAATCAATTATTTTTTAGATGCACTTTAAAATGTATATTCTCATTTTGCCCTTGAAATCTTCACTCCACTTTACTCTTGTACTTTATAGGAAAAATAGGCTAAATGGTTGCCATGGTATCAAAATATAAATATTTTCCCATACTTACAAATTTTACCTCTTGAATTCTAATATATCGGCGGAAACTAAATATTTGTGCACTTGAAATATCTGGTGTGACAAGCACAGAACACAACTTTTGATTACCGAAGGTAAGAGAAAGTTGTGTGCTGTGCGACTGTGGCACCATATTTTTTTTCGATTCAGAAGATCTCAATTCGTGTATATACATCAAAATCTCGACTTCGAATTTTGACATATATCCAATACTTTGTCTCTATACATATATATAACATATATAGATAAGAGAAAATAAAGAAGGAAAACACGTATTTAAACCCTAAAAGACACTAGTACCAATATTAAATTTGGGTTCTAATTAATATGTTTACCCATTAAAATTTGGCATGATTACAATACCTTACATCCCATGAGTCGATCAGTGCAAATCCACTTCAACACACAATCAAAACAATCCTTTGGCCTTTTGGGCATAGAAAATATTTTATGAATATGCGATTTCTTTGAATTCCATTCTCAGTAAAATAATTATATGTTCTTTGTTAAATTTTTTATTAAAAAAAGTCCAATCTAATGAATATTGGTTTCTCTAATGTTCCTTTGAATTTTTCAACATTTTTTTTTTTTTTTTAACAAGATCTAGCCGATGGCAAAAAAAAAAAAAAAGAAAAAGAAAAAACGCCAACACGAACAGAAATAGAAAGGAATAAAAGGCCTCTTGCTATTAATGATGAAATATTATTCAACATTCGTCCCCTGAATAGGTTTCTATTATGTTTTAAAATGGCCCATTAAAAAAAAGAATCTCAACAACAATAATAGAAGGACATCTTTTCTTATTGATAATTTTTTTCTTAATTTAATATGTCAAAAAAATATGTTTTGTAAATAAGAAGATATGAATACGTCATAAGGTCATATACTAGTCTTCAAGTTTTAATGAAACTTAATATTTGAAATGGAGTTTTTTTAGGCGGCTTACGGTAGGGTGAATTGGCAGAAAACGTCACTTAACAAAAAAACGTTACAGCGCCCGAGCGCCAGCGGAGGAAAGCGAAGTTAGCCGAAGCCACGCCTACCACTACCGGCTCTAGAGAATTCTCTTTCACTCTATCTCCTATATTATTTAAAAAAATAAATAAATAATTTTCTTTTTTAAATAATATTCATATTAAATTATATTCGGAGTTGAAGAAAAGGTGTGAGGAACTTCGTTTCTGGCGGGGGGGTTTGCCTTTTTGTCCTTATTTTGATTTGTTTGTTGAGATGCTGAATTATTATTATTATCAGCCGATCAAAACAGAAACAGTGTATCAATGAGAAGGATTCTTAGTGCATTTGCCATTTGGATGGAGTGAGTGAGCGTCATCCGGTGAAATCGGGACGCATGCTAATGCATTTGCCTTGTGTACGTTAATATGCTGCATTCGCTATGTCATCTCCTTCCTCTCCCTTTCTAGAGATGCATTTTGCAATTATAATTATGGATTGTCACTCGGTAGAACACAAGAACCCATACACACAGAGAGAGACAAGACTAATTTAATTGTTTGCGGTTTTGCCTGCAAGCTATCGATTAATTATATACTTTTCTCACTGGCTCTCTCTCTCCCTATTATATTAATATATAATATTTTTAATAACCATTAATACGAAATCCACCGAAGGATTATATTTATAAACGTATATCGTTATTATTTTGTGAAATAATGGAATCCGCGCTCATTTACCCTAAGTGCTTCCATGCACGAAGACACACACCTCAACGGCCTCCGGCCGTAGACATCTACTGCCACCCCATGAAGTTACCTTATTTTCTATCTCTAACTCCTTCGTTCATTTCGAACTAATCCTTGTTTCTGGTTCCATCACTTGGTTTCTCTTCTAAACTAAGAACTCCTTCAACATCGGCGTATAGCCTACTCCTTTCGAAGAATATATCACTGACAGAGAACCTTCTTTCCCTCCCTTCCACAGGACGGGATGTTACAACAACCCTCTCTTCTAGAGTTAGTTGCCTGACAGCTATTATGGTTCCAATCCAGAACATACTTGAAGATTTGTTTACATTAACTAAGTTTTTATTTATTGAAAAAATCCCGCACACCCAGGATCTGAACACATATCTCCTTTGTTGACTAGCCCACTACACCAGCGAGTTCCTATCCTCTGCGTTTATATCAGAGGCGTACTGGGACAGTTGGGAGTCTGGAGCGTCACTAGAAGAGGGGGCCTATATACATTTTGTACCAGATGCGTATTTTGAATTAAATTTTTTTTTTTTTTATGTACATTTTTCTGTTTTTACTGAGGACCCCGGAACCTCTCAAAACTAAATTTTTTAATCTAAATTTTCTGTTTTTCCTGAGCATGAGGGCCCGGGCCCTCTCAAAGACATATTTTCAAAATTTTTTTCGTTTTTACTTGAGCCCTGAGGCCCCCGGGTCCTCTCAAAGACAAATATTTGGGGGCCTATTTCGGCTCGGGTCCTGGGGCGGACCGCCCCCTCCTCTTCGGTACGCTTCTGGTTTATATATGGATATAAAATAAATTACAAAAGTTTACTTTCCAACTTCTTTTATTCAAAAATTCAAAATAAATTATTTACCCACAATAGCTAAAGTCTAAAATTTTTTTTCTAATTTAGACCACAAAGGGTGTACGAATGCATCTACAGTAGAACTTTCTTAAGAGAGAACAAAGCGAATCAAGGGAGAGAGACAATTCATTCTAGTTAAAAAAAAAAGAGTCAAGAGTGAAAATCGAAAAGCCCAGCAAAGCGAAAAAAAGAGCCGATGAGAGCGGCCTTTATGAGAATTGGAAAGAAGAGAGGGAGAAAATTGTCTCTCTCTCTGTCCACAAATTACAGAATAGAAAGAGAGTGAGATGGCTTAAAGAAGGACACGGACGGACAGACAGAAGGACCAACCGATGACAGTTATTTTGTTCAGCTTAAACACAAGCTTAGATATATTAAATTTTTGTACTTACACTAGACATTCTGCAATCATTAAAAAGAATTTAATTTAATGGTGAATTATCAATTTGGCTCTTTTTGTTTTATTGCTCGTTTTAGTGAAAATTAATTAAAAATATGATCCAATTAAACAAAAAAGGATTTTAATAAACACTCTTTCTTCCTTCATTGCTTTTTCGTTCGTAGAATTAAAAAAAAAAAAAAACACTTAAAAATTTATTAATAATGGTTATTGTATATGGTCTTGTAGATAGAGAAATGAAAATTTATATTTTATTACGAACATTTCAAACGCTCTTTCTCAAAGTTAGGAAAATTGTCCCTCTCTAGTATTTTGTTATTGTTGTTGTGTTTATTATTATGGTTATTAAAAGATTCCGTTTTTATTAGATTGCAATTTCGAAAGAAGAATAATTTTTTTTTTTAAGAAATATTTCAAATGACGAATAAATCAATTTTCTATTTGGTTAGGCCTATTATTTCTCTAAAATTAATACATTTGAAAAGATTTTGATATAAAATGAAGTATTTTTATACGGGCATTCTACTACTAGGAAGGTCTTGTGATATACTTATTGTCTATTGCATTTTTTTTATTTGATGTATTGTTTATTGTGACGTCATTATTTTGTTACGTCATTTAGGCCCACCATTGGAGGGAGGTTCTAGATCAGGTTCGAAGCCTCCTCTCGCTTGTGATTGGCTCAAGGCATTATAATTAGCCAATCAGAGGTCTCCCTTCTCCCGGCTATTTCTTTCCTCTCATCTCTAGCCTTCGCCGTTCACTCACCAGTCGCCATTGAGATGGCATGTGTTTAACATCTAAAGTGCGTTCTGTCTTATCATGAAATGACGCTACCTTTGATTTATCCTCATCCATTGCTCTCCTTTACACTTCAACCTCGTTGGATTTCTACATTCCTAAGCATCCGATTGTGCTACACCAGCTCTACTGGCTTCCATTCGTTTCATTCCATTCCATGCCTCCCATTCCAGGTACTCTATTTTCTCATTTTTAATTGAATTTTAATATTAAAAGTTATTTTATTAATTTGAACTGGTCTTTATTATAATAAATACAATTTGTGTATCAATATTACATAACCTTAATATATACTAGCACAATCCGCCTTTGGTGGACTACTAATCGAATATCATTTTTAAATTCTATATCAAAACAAATTCCAACACCAAACACGTAGCTATAGTTATATTATATTTACTCTGGAGATCATCCTCACTGAATTCTGATCAATCAAGATTTAGGCGGGAGAGAGGAGAGAGTCCGAGAAAGAAACTATTTTTAGGCCCTATATTAAAATTTTATTATTTATTTATTGCTTATTTAAGGTTATTATTATTTTTTTTTTTTTTAACACTCACACTCACATCCAAACACACATACACAGAGACTTTTCGGCAACTTAGGCCATTTAAGACTTTATACGATAACCGTTATTATGAATAATATATATATTGGCGTTCAGGTAGGGCTGGACGGTAATGGATTTTCATTACCGACCTCGATAATGAAAAAAAAACCGGTTTTTCTCGAAAGTCGGTAAAAAATTTTTACCGCCCGCGGAACCAAAGTTTGCCGCCGCGGAACATTTTTTTTTTTGCGGAACCAAAATTTTTCCCCGGCCGAAAAAATATTTTACCTTTTTTTTTTTTTTAGATACGCCAATTTTTTGCCGAAACATTTTTTTTTCGCGGAACCAAAATTTTTCCCCGGCCGGAAAAATATTTTACCTTTTTTTTAGAGACCCAATTTTTTGCCGAAACATTTTTTTTTTCGCGGAACCAAAATTTTTCCCCGCCCGGAAAAATATTTTACCTTTTTTTTAGAGACCCAATTTTTCTAAAATTTTTTCCCGGCCGGAAAAATATTTTACCTTTTTTTTTTTAGAGACGCCAATTTTTTGCCGCCCGCGGGACAGAAATTTGCCGCCGCGGAACCACAATTTGGTTTGCCGCCGCGGAACATTTTTTTTCTCGCCGAACCAAAATTTTTTACCGCCCGAAAAAATAGGTTTTTACCGACTTTCGAAAAAAAAACCGGTTTTTACCGAATTAGAGGTTCGTTACCGCGTTTTCGGTAAAAAAATTTTTACCGGTTTACCGTCCAGCCCTACGTTCAGGCATTCTTATATAAGCCATTTGTTATCCAAATGGCTTAAATAAAATCATCGGACTGCCTGGGATCCGAACCCTCGACCCTTGGTATACAAGGCAGGCGCGCTACCAACTATACCAAGCCTGAGGGCATATTTAGGGTTGATTTAATTTTAATATGATTCTACCCTATCTGCAACAAAATCTTGACTCAAGCTGTGTGATTATATACAGGGTTAAAAAACAAAGCAAAGTCTTAAGTTTCTCTTATCCCTCCCATCTTTTTTAAAGTCCTCTCACTCACATATAAATTAGTAATTTTTTAAGTTGTTTTTTTACTCCTTGGCATTACAAACTAATACGTCTTCTTGTTAGTTTTGTTTGAGATTTCAAATGTTTCGATTGGCGTCCCACAGTTTCCACCATTAACAGAACATAATACATCAATTATTATTTAACTCGTTGAGTAAGCCGGAACGATTTCTACACCCCCATATGTGATGGCATTTATAAGTAACAAAACAATTAAGTCCATCTTTTAAATATTAAATAGATATGCCTATCTACGTAATATTTAAAATAAAATATGAGTGAATGAAATATTAATAAATTAAATCTAATTCATAATTATTTTCACATTATTTTTCTCTTCAGAATTTCTATAATTTAACTCATTAATTTTTTTTTCCTGCATGTTTATCATTTTAAAATAAATAATAGTCATTTCTTCAACAAGTGTGATACTAAACCTCTCTCTTCCTTTGCTAACATAAACATTAATCATTAATAACACCTACACACTAACACTAACACATTTTGATTTAATATAAAAAAAAAGGAAATTAGAAGCGGATATTAAAAAAGGAAGGGCCTAAAACATTCAACATTTCCACAAGATTTAATCTTAATTATTAAGACAAAAATTCATTGAATAGGAAACAAAAGATATAAAATTAAATATGGGAAGAGAGGTAGTGGGGTAATGTATCTGAGGAAAAAACGGAGGGAGAGGGAAATGGCCTAAAAAAATTTAGCTGGGGGTTTTTGAAGGATTGAGTTAGCTCGTTAATTTATTCGTTTTTTTTAAACAGGAAAATGGAAAATACTACAAATTCAAAATTTTTTATTTTATTTATTTAAGGTCTCTTTCGTTATTAGAAGGCATTAATACTCCATTCCTATTTAATTCAATTGATTTAGCCAATTCATTTTTATTGCATGAGACGACATGCGAACTCCTGACCCCATAAAAAAAAGTAAAAAAATCTGCTACTCTATGAGTTTTTTGGAGAGATAAGCAAGATCGTGATCCTTTTGAATTTAAATCCTAAAATCGGACTGATCTAGGATCTAGATCGAGATCCAAATCGAAACAGGGAGAGTAATTAATTTGGTTCCAAATATTTGCTCTCTGGATCTAGGATAGGATCCCTAATCCTTTTCAAATAATTGCCAATCCTTTATAATATTTTACTTTTTAATAAATATTGATATATCCCTTTTGATTGTTAAAAAATAATGCCTATTTTTATATATCATTTATCCAAATGCCTAAAAATGTGCCGAAGAACTAGAATTTAATTCGGCAATTTTATTAGAAACTGTCTAGGATTTCCAGATCGAATTAGATTTTCGGATCGCAAGTCCTATATGGTTTTTCGCATAGCTGTTCCGGATTTTCGGATTGGAACAGCTATCCTTTTTATCGTCCAAACTGCCCGGATCTGCCAATCCTTTTTAAAAAATTTTGCCCATTCCTGGTCTATTATACTATAGTGTGGTTTTTGAGGTCATCAATATTGACATTGTCACTATTTTTACCTTTTTTTTTTTTTTATTTTAAAAACCCTTTTCGGCTACAGGATTTAGAGGTTATTTATTTATTATATAAATTTTAATATACATTGTATCGATGGCAACCGGGGGCGTTCCACACGCTGATTGCTCGAGGTTACCAATACCGAGCTTTCGCCGCGCGGCATTCTAACCTCAACGATTGTGGTGCGTCACCTTCTCCGTTGCCAGGCCCCCCGGCGTTGTTTACCTTCTCCTGGTTGGGGAATATTATAGTTAATAACATTTTTTGAATTATTCCCCAATTAATATATTAAACCACTATTAATGCCAAAGGGTTTTTTATTTATATAATTTTGAATATGTTAATATAATAGTTATTATTATCCCCCCTCCCTTCCACTTCCTATTCACTCAACACGTGATTTTAAATTTATAATTTTCAACTTTATTCAATAACTCCGCTTTATTGTTTTATTAAATATTAAAATCTAAATTATCCAATCTTATATATAAAATTCTAATTATGGGTGAACTCTCTCTCTCTCTCTCTCTCTCTGGTCGTTGCTCTCTCTCTCTCTGCTCATACACTCATACACACACACATAAGCAATACAATCTTTGATCACGGTGTGGCATTTAACGAGCTCTCTATATTAATTTATTTATTATGTAGAAATTTGCTCGATTTAATGACTCCTTTTAATGACTCATCCGCGCGTAGTAAACAAAGTATTTTATAAAGTTATTAAATTTCAATTTGATACATATCATTTGCAATAAAATTATAATAGAGCGCTTTGAAAAGTGGGTGTGGGTGGTAATATTTAATTTGTCACCAGGCTGTTGGAATTAAAAACTATGCTCCTACCTCATCTGATAATTGAAAAAAATATTTTCGAAATGTATTTATTAATAGTTTATTCAAATTGTCAAATATAAACAAAAATTATTGTAGAAGTTAGTGATTGTTGTGCCTGATAGTTTTGAAGGAATGGTGTGGTGCTAAACAGCCAATTAAAAATCTCTAATTTCTTAAAATCCGAACTTTGAATCTTAGGCTGACCGCACATCAATTGAGCAAAAACGTTTTCGAACAAAACGTTTTTACCTAAAACTGTTTTTTCAATGCTTTTCTATGGGTCATCGCACACCGAAGAGACAAAACACAACTGGACATGATTCGACATCATTGAACTAAATGTTTTACCATTGAGCGTTTTGCTCAATCGGTGTGCGTTGGCATTGGGCAAAACATTTTGTTCGAAAACGTTTTTGATCAATCGTGCATTGGCATCGAGCAAAACGTTTTGCTCTTGGGCAAAACGTTTTGTCCGGAAACGTTTTGCTCAATTGGTGTGCGTTGACATTGAGCAAAACGTTTTGTCCGAAAACGTTTTGCTCAATTGGTGTGCGTTCAGCCATAGCTAACTAACTACAATCTGGACTCTAATTTAATCATATGATTACCTTAACTAGATGTGAAAAGTCTCGAAAGTTATAGTCAATTAGCTTACTTGAAGGATAGTTAGTTAATTAGATGACCCTATATTTATGAAAATGGTTACCAATCGATTGAAATAAATAAGTACGGGGTCTAAATTTTAAGGAAAATTTTAATTGTTTCATTAAATTTTTTTTTTATTCTACTGTAACTTAATTAATAAGTGACTAAAATGATTTTTTGAATAAATAAATTTCTTCGCTTAGTACGCTAAGCCAACCACTGAATTTGATCATGACTCCTACTTTTTGCTTAAAAATGTATTTTTTAGTAAAATAAGTTAATTTCTCTTTCTTTCTTTCTTTGATGTAGTTTTAATTATAATAATCTCGTTTAAAAATAATATTCACAAGCAACAAACACAACATGCGACTTTATCATAAATCAAACAAATGCAATATAAAATAAAAATAATATTTATATACCTCTAGTCCTTTAAACCTCAATTATTATTACATAGCTATTTCAAACTCTAATATTATTATTTTGACCTTTGAACTTTAAAATTTTTTTTTCAAACATCTCTTTTTTTATTTTTTTTTTATTAAAGTCTAATACACACGCGTCAAAAAAAAAACCCATGCTGTATAGTCAGTCATAGGGTAAATATTCAAGAGCTACAAAACAAGTTTGAGTTATATAAATTCATCAAAATACAAAGCATATATTCTCACTGGTTAATACATTTGTAAGATTTCTTTTGTTTATTCAACTGTACCCTAGTATATTACGAAATACGTGTAATTTATTAGAAAATATATATATATATATATATATACAAATTCACATGGGAAAATGAAGTCTTGAAAGAAAACAGTTATAGAACCTAACTAGCCTTTTGCCCTCGGGCTTGATGTAGTTGGTAGCGCGCCTGCCTTGTATACCAAGGGTCGAGGGTTTTGATCCCAGGCAGTCGGATGAATTTATTTAAGCCATTTTTGATACCAAATGACTTCAATAAGAATGCCCTGGACCCCAATATATATAGGCCTATATATATATATTCATAATAACGGTTTAAAGTGTGTTTTTTTATGTAAAAAAAAAAAAAAAAAAAAACATTGTCAGCATCTTTTTTTTTGGTACCAGGTGACGTCATTTCAGTTTTTGCTTGAGGGGGGAGGGGCAATTTTTTTTTTTTTTTTATTTCCTATGCTTTTTAATTTATACACATATAAACTATAGAGACAGATTTATAATTTAAATCACTCTACTATCCTATATTTCAAATATTGTCAACGATTCTAATATTCTTTTTTTTATTGTTGCAGGTAAATAAATCATCCGTCACAATTCCTTTTTCATTCCGACTGCTATATGTAAGTCATATCTATATTATCATTAATTAAATTGTTTTTTGAGTTATCGAGAGCTGAACAGATTATCACAAACAGAAATAATTTGTTTCTTCAATAGTTGTAATTACATAAAGTACAGTTTTGATCGATAGTCAGTCTGATATTCAATCATATCAGTTCATAATTAATAATTCGATATGATTTTCTAAAAAGATGACCTCGAAATATTTTTTCATTGTGTCTGGTTAATGACCAAATTTTACTTTTAATTTAATTATTGGAATATATCAATATGATGATTTGTTGGCTAATGATCTATTTTTTGATATTTCCAATAAATAAATAAACGTTTATTTATTGAATAATTTCATGAGTGTCAGTTAAAAGGGATAATCCAATAGGGAAATTATATATTATATTGATGATTATAATAAATAAATATGAACCCCCTGTTATTAATAAATGGAGTTAAATTACACCCCCCCCCCTCCCCCCCCTCATTGAACCCAAAACCCAAAACCCCCCCCCCCCCCCCCCCCCCCCCCCCCACCAACAAAAACACCCCCACAACACCAAAAAAAGAAAAAACACTTTTGACCTTCCGAACCAAACTCACTTTGACTCCCATTCTTTTTGACTGAATTTTTTGAATTCTCAAACCTTATTTATTCTATTATAAAATTCTCCGATATCTTAAACCTTTTGATCCCCAAAAGAATTCTCAAATTTTCACGCCCTACTTTTTAAGATTACATTCGAAACTGGACTGCCATCACACCATTCCAAACCTAATTCTTTTCTTTCTCCACCCCCCCCCCCATAACCATCCCCACCATATATGCGTGTTATGTGAATGTAGATGTCCTTAATTAACTAATATTAATTAATGTCCTGTTATTGGAATTAATGATATACAGAGGAAACTGTTTCCCTGTGAGAGAAGGGGGTAGGCCTATACATATCTTTCAAGTTAATAATATATGAACCATTCATGGAGAGACCAAACAGATAAAGTTCTGTAGGGTAAACAATTTTTTATGTAGGTATTCAAAGAAAGATAATAACTACTCTATTAATATAGGAAAAAAAAATTTATCATTATTTCTCTTTTTTAGTAATATTAAGGGCTATAGTGAAATTTTTTTCCTTATATTAATAAGACTACTTATTTCTTTGCTTCGAGTTCCTGTACATTTGTAGGGCTTGAACATTTTGGTAATTTAAAAAAATAAATTTTTTCTTTATAACTCTTGCTCGTGAGTCTAAAAAAGTATGTCTGTCCCCCCCCCCACCCTCTGAACTAAATATCTCAAGAACGAAGAGCTAGGAGGTTAAAATTTGATATTTAAGTTAGGCACCCCTCTGGCACTTAACACGAAGCTTTTGAACAAAAGAGTGCTAGTACTTTTACTAATGTGCTTTTGTAGTTTTTTTTTCGAATATCTCGAACGATTTTGATTAACATTCATAGATCAATTATTTTTCTAGATGTTCTTTAAAATGAATATTCTCATTTTGTTAACAAAGTTTATTATTTGAAATCGACTTTACTCTTGTAATTCATAGGAAAGAATAAGATATTGGATACTATGTCGAGACAAAAAAATCTGGTATGAGACACAGAACACAACTTTCATTTAAGTTAACGAAAATAACAGTTGTGAGCTGTTCGAATAATCACACCAGATTTGTAATAGAAAAGCGGTGTGTCATGATCAGAGATGGGTCGCGATCCTTTTGGATTTAAATCCGAGAATAATTTTCGGATCTGGATCGAAAACCTTTTTTTTTTGGAGAGGATCTTGGATCTCGATCCAAATTGAAAGTCGTGTGATTTTAAGAATTTGGATCGAATTCATTTTTGCTCTCTGGTTCTAGGATCGGATGAAGGATTTGCAACCCTGGATTTTTTCGAACCTTTTTCAAGGATTGCCAATCTTTTATATACATTTTTATCGAAACGCCTAAACAATGTGCAAATTCGGTCGAAAAAAAGTAGATTTTAATTCTGCATTTTTATTCGAAACTGAATTGGATCGGATTTTCGGATCTGAGCAGAGATCCTTTTTCTAAATCGGATCTGATCTCCCGAACTGCCCGGATCTACGGATCGGATCACTTTTCCTTATTAAAGAATTTTTCCCATCCCTGGTCATGATATTCGAAGGTTTTTTTGAATTTAGTTAATTATTTTTATTTATTTCCTCATTCTAATTAAGCTATATTCTTTTATATTTTTCTATTTTGTAAAAGGAGCAGGAGGTTTACTCGATTGATTTTGCAGATGAAGTTGCAGAGATGAAATAATTTTGAAAAAATTATATCTAGGATTTTTATTGACGAGAGGACAGTGATTGCAATTTTAACAGTTTCGGTCTGACTGAAACTGTTAAAATTGCAATCACAGTCGTCTCGTCAATAAAAATCCTCGATATAATTTTTTCAAAATTATTTCATCTCTGCACCTCCATCTGCAAAATCAATCGAGTAAACCTCCTGCTCCTTTTACAATATCTTACTCGGGCAGTTTCAACCGTCGTCTTTTCTACATTGTCTAAATAATTTTGTCGTATATATCTTGAATAGAATTATACCGCCTGTTGTCACGGCAACACGTTTTCTATGAAAACTGTGCTACCATTTCCTAGGATAAACAAATGGCTATTTATCAACTGATATGATCTCGCAATATTATACTGTACATAGGGTCACGGGGGTTTTGGTTCAAACCCCCCCCATTGGACCCAACCATGACTAGATATTTAACTCTATAATACAAAATACTTTTTCTCTCTTTATATTTCATATAGGGTAAGAGAAAGTAAAATATAATAATTTTGTCTAGCTTAAAAAAAAAATTAAATAAAACGCAAAAAATTCGAGAAAATTCAGAATTTTTCAATTGAAAAGAATTGATTTTTGTTATCCTTTATAAAAATTTAAGCCGCTTAAAATTGATTAAATCTCGCAAATGAAAAATAATAAAAATTATTATATAAATAAATTTTTTATTTTTTTCTTAAAGAGATCTGAGATGGGGCTCTGGTCAAGAGAAACAGATAGATGAACACATTCGTATTTTAGCCCATATACATAAAATTAAGAGTTGCATTTTTTATTGCCTGTTACGAGTTGATTGAAAAATTGCGGCACTTAATTAAGAAAGGGGGGCCCGACCACCTCGAGGGAGGTCCAGGGGGAGGCGAAGGAAGGTGGGGTAAGTGGTTAGTCATATATTTCATTAGACGCCTTATACTGCCCTATTAGTCGGGGGGGGAAATAATCCTAAACCCCCCCCATCAAAATTTCGCTACGCCTATTATACTGTATAGGTCTATATTCTTTTTTCTGATTTGCAATGTCGTTCGTTAGTGTTATTAATAGGCTACATTTTTTCACTTTCTTGATATTTCCCATCCTCATCTTTTCTATTTCACCACTCACCCCAAAACCAAAATCGATTTGAATGACTAAAAAAAAATTCTCAAACGCTATAGGGAGAAATATATATTTATTTATTATATCTTTCGATTGTTTGACAACAACTTGGGACAAGTTCCTCTCTCTCAGGAGCCGTTTGATAAAAGTTGCTATATATTTTATTTTTTGTTTACCTTCTATCATTAATTTTATTCTCGTCGTCTTTTCATCAATAAATCCTGAATAATTGAATAAAATTATAATCTCAAACGACCATCATCATAGTTTATTTATTTTCTCTTCATGACTGTCGATTATAAATTTATTATTTAAAACTATCTGGACAGCCGATCGTCGCCTAATCATGCACAGCTATTTTCTTTTTGCAATTCACTAGAATAATAATAGTCTGGTTGATAACTGGAGGTATAACACCACAGAGAATAAAAAATTGCTTTATTTATCGAAACTGTGGATTTTTCGGCCGTTGCCCGCTGCATTCTTTAAATTCTCTTTAAGCTCATGGAAAATGCAACATATCTTCTGAAGAAGGTCGAAACGTCGACAGTTTTGAGAATTAAAGCAATTATTTTATAATTTTTCTTTTGGCTGCCTTAACCTCCCCATCATTAAATATACATAATTGTTTTAATTAATACATATATTTATTTTCGTGACCTCGGGCTTGGAGTAGGAGTTAGCGTGCCTGGCCTTCTATTCCAAGGGTCGCGGGTTCGGCTCCGATGATTTTATTTAAGCCATTTGGATACCAAATAATAATGTTTGGACCCTCTAATTGTATCGTATTAAATAATGAGTATCGTTAATGTCTTATATGGCCTGAGTTGCCGAGAAGACGGTGTATGTGTGAGCAGGGCCGGATCTATGGGGGGGGGCAGTGGGTGCATGTGCCCCGGGCAGCAGATTTCAGGGGGCGACAATTAAAGAAAGATTTATTAAACAAAAAGGTAAAATGATATGAATTTTGTATAGAAAATTTTGAGGGGGCCGCAAATTAAATTTTGCCCCCCCCCCCCTAAAAATCTCCTAGTTCCGGCCCTGTGTGTGAGAATGGGAAAAAAGTGTGCTTGTTTAAAAAAAAAAAAGTTATATATTCGTTTACATTCATGATGAATCAATCTAAATTAATTTAGGTGTTTTCATTCAAAAATTAATTACCTCTTCAATGATGCCAACGCCATGAACAATTCGCTCTACCCCTTTTTTTTGCGCATGATACTTTGGGTTTTTCAATTAAAATATTTTAACATCCTAAAGATAATTTCTTCTCAATTAATTGAAATAAAATCAACAAAAGTTGTTTAATTGGACACTTTTCAAAAGGAAATCGTTCTTTTTTTTTGATTGAAATTCTTTTTCCTTTTGAAAGGTCCTAGGCCTACCACCTTTTAGCACGTATGATTAAATACCTTTATCGATTGTATGCTCCTATTAAGGCCCTTTTACACGAGCTAATTATTGACCAAGAAAATATTCTCGTAAAATTTATCTAGACTATTTTCAACAAAAAATTATTTTAAACTAAATTTTTAATTGTTACTATGGATTTATGAAAATTTATCTATCAAAAATTTCTTTCAGAAATTAATTAAGAAAAACTAATATAAAATAAATATAAATAAAAGCCATATCCTTATTTCAATGTTATATTATATGTACAGTATAAGAAATCTGTTCATATTTATTTAAAACAAATTAATTATAATTTTCAATTTTTGCAATTTAATTAAATTAAAATGAAAAGATTATAATTAAATATCAAAAATTGACTTAAATCAAATATTGAAATGAAATTTATTCCATTTCCAACTCCTTTTATTTGTGTTTAGGGAATAATTTACTAAATTTATCCTTTTTGAAATAATACTATTTATAATATTTTAATTGAAAACGGGCTATCATGTCAAAAAAAAAAAAAAAATGAAAGATGGATACATATTTTATTTGTAAAAGGAGAGGGGAACGAATCATTGGTTTAATAAAAGTTTCTAATATTGAAAATTTAATAAATTCCTACTTTGATGTTTCCCTGTTTTATTTATTTTTAGTCTAATAGTTCAAAAGGATTTATTTTTTTTTTTAAATTCATATTCCAAATACAATTTCACTCTGTCGAATGCAAATTGAATGGAAATAAATAATATTTCATTTTATTATACGTAATCTAAAATTAGTTAAATGAAATCATTTATATAGAAGAATGAATAAATGGCTGACATATATAATAATAATTTTATTTTGACCTAAATATATAAAAAAATTCATGAGATATAAAGAGAAAAGAGACTAGAACAACATTTTTTGTAAGACTTTTTATATAGAAATTGAATTTTTATAGAATTCAATCAAACATAATTAATTTTAATATTCAAAAATTTAATCTTTCACTTATCTGGATTCATAACATAGGCCAACATTAATTGTGGTGACTGAGTATTTTCTTTATAATTTCGTTAATAATTACCAGATTTGCAAAAAAAAAAAAAAAAAAAAAAAAACTGAAAAAATCTAAACTTTTAGCAAGGCTCTTTTTTTTGCCACTTGGACTTTCTCTTCACAATTATAATATATTAATTTTGATTATTACTTCTTGATATTTTTTTATCTATCTATTTCTTTATTTATCATGGAAAAAGTTTTTTTTTCTATATAATTACTTGGTAAAGATTTTTTCCGAGTGTGACAGAAAAACAACATATTATAAAATTTCATTTAACTTTCTTTTTTTTTTTTGTTTGATACTCCTTAAATGAATCTGAAACTTCTAGAACACAGTAACAAAAAAAGTTCTTAAAAAAAAAATGTTTTTCTTGTCAGATCTTTTTGATATTTTTCTATCTATCTATCTCTCTCTCACTTTCAACTCCCAAAAAGTGTCTCCTGTCGCTCCCTTGGTCTATCATTGATTATGTCAAAAATAAATGAATCTTGTACTAAAAGTTGATATCTAAAAAAGTTTAAAAAATAGATTCACTTCTAATTAACTAGCTCTTTCTCGAGTAAGCTAGTTGACTATAACTTTTGAGCCTTTTCAGTTCTAGTTATTCATGTTATTCATATGATTAAATAACAAGCCAAATCGTAGTTAACTAGTTGAGACTCAAAGTCTGGTATAAGACTTAACTAAGGTGAAATTAGTAGCTTATCCAAATGGCTTAAATCAGTCGGACTGCCTGGGATCTAAACCCGCGACCCTTGGTAGAGAAGGCCAGCACGCTAACCCCTACTCCAAGCCCGAAGGTTTAAATTGTTAAAAAATTAATTATTTTAATTTTTAATATTTATTTTAATTAATATTAATTTTTAATAATTTTTATAAATAATGTCTTTATTTTTTTTTGACTCGAAGGTTAAGCGAGTTCTTGTTTACTATATTGATGATATCCTATCGGTTGGATAAGTTTGCTAGTTGACTTGAAGTGAAGCAACTATATCGATTCAGCTATTCTTCTCGCTAAAAAAAAAATTTCCAAACAAAAATATAGAAAAATTTAGTCTACGAATATGATTCCGCTAAATTTCTATTTACCCTTAAAACATCACTTCTTGCCAAAATATGGTATTTGATTAAAAGTTAATATATGCTTATGTTGGTGTATTCATTTAGGAAAACAAAAAGGAATCAAACCACTTCCATTAATAATTACATTCTAAATAATTAGATTATCAGTTATTAGCTAAATTTAATGTACTCTATGGTAATAATAATTTATTATTATTATCGCCGGGTTTCAAAGTGCAAATGGATTCGGTAATTAAAAATTTAAGTGGCGAAAGAGAGAAGACGGAGATCCTTTGTTCATCCTCGTCGACTTTGTCCCCTATCCCTATCGAGAATGGAATATTATTGCCGGGAAGATAAAGAATTACTGCAGAGACTGTCTCTTTGACGGCATTCATAATTTTAATAAACTCTCTCTCTCTCTCTCCCACTCTCTCTTATCTCTTTTTCTTGCTATAGAGTGAACAAATATCCAAAATGGGCAAAAAAAAAAAAAAAAAAAAAAAAAAACTCGTCTGGATGTTGCCCAAGTCGTATATATTCTCTTTATTTTTTGTATCTGAAAATTGAGTCGTAACGAATGAATCAGGATTTAGATTTAAATTAACAATCATTTTCTTTAAGAAGATATAATACAAAGATGACACCTTTTTTTTTATTAAAAATTTTATTAAATTATGAAATGCCTTTCAATTCTGTTGGACTGAACAGAATAAAGACATTGAAAAAGTCCTTTGTACCTCTTAATAATGATGAGATTTTCCTTATTTCTGATGGGCAATAATAACTTTTGCAATAAAAGGGCCTACTGTGCATTAGAAAAATCTGGTGTGACTGGTCGCACCGCACACAACTTTCTCTTTCCTTCGGTAATCGAAAGTTGTGTTCTGTGCTTGTCACACCAGATTTGTTTTTGTGTCGAGATATATTTAGTTTCCGATAGTACGGTACATTTGTATATGAAAGATTTATACACTAAATTAAATGTTATGCTGGGTATGTGAGATTGGAGTCGGGAGGAAAAAAAACCAGCGTTGTCGAACACCTTTACAGTTTTATTCTAAGCAGACGTTTCGTTAACCATAACGGTTGCCATCTTCAGTGCGCAATGAAAGCTTTTTAAGGTGCCCTGGTCATATATGGTAATATTGTAAAGTATAGGAAGCATCAGCCTGGGTTTACTTGCTGAGCGCTGAGGGCACTGAAGATGGCAAACGTTATGGTTACCGAAACGTCTGCTTAGAATAAAGCTGTAAAGGTGTTCGACAACGCTGGTTTTATTCCTCCCGACTCCAATTTATAAACTATTTGTTTATTTATATTTTATTACCTTGGAAACCATTTCTCCTATCTTTTCTATGAAGTAAAGTGGTCTTCAGAAGATTTCAATGACAAAATGAGAATATACATTTTAAAGAGTATCTAAAACATAATTGATTTTTGAATTTTAATCAAAATCATTGGAGCGAATTTTGAGAAAATCGAAAAAAAATATGAGGAATGACTTCCCCGAGACTTTCTTGTATATTCTTTTGGAATTACAACTGGGTTTGTGTGAACACGATTGCTTAAAAACCAAAGCAGCTAGATTGATGAAATTTGGTATATGCTCCTTACACTAAAATTGTAGATTTCTATCAACTTTGGAGTAAATACGTCACTTGGAGGTAGTGGTTTACTTAAAAAGTTTTCAAAAATTTTGAAATTTTCATACACACACACACACACACACACACACGGAGAGAGAGAGAGAGAGAGAGAAATAATGCCAAAAATGGTTTTTGGACTCAGGGTGGTCTAAAACGTGGAGAAACATCAAAATCTCGAAGTCGAATTTTTTTACGATTACAATACTTTCTCTATAGGAGAAAGTAAAAAAACGGAAAAATTACTTCAGCAAAGTACTTTTTGGCCGATTTTGATTAAAAGCAATCCTTCATGCTTTAAATTGAACCCAGACAGACACATACACACACAGACAGACCATTTTGCGAAAACCACTTTTTTGGATTCTTGGGACTTCAAAACGTGTATATCCATCAAAATCTCGACATCGAATTTTTGATATGAATCCAATTCTTTCTCTCTATATAGTCTATATATTACGTATATACATAGGTAAGAGAAAGTAAAAATAGATTGAAATGAAGTCATAATCTCTCTCTCAGGTTGACACAGAGCATTTGTCCTCTTTTTTTAAGACGACGAATTGCCTTAAAAGGAATTCCATGCACTTGCAAGGCCCTCTTGTCAAATAAAAGCCTCACACTCGCGTCGGTTTTGCCTTTCGTATGCTCACATAAAGAAAAGAAAAGAATTGAAATAGAAGAGGGATGGATGAAGATGATGATAATGGTTAAAATATATATAAAGAGAAAATCAAATATCACCTTCCCTTCTAAACATCTTTCTCTTGTTGACGCTGATCAAGAACGATAGAAGCTTTGAATAAATCAATTTATCCATTTTTTTTTTTTTTTACTTTCTCTTACCTATATATTTACACAGCACACAACTTTCCGTTACCGAAGGTAAGAGAAAGTTGTGTGCTGTGCGACCAGATTTTTTTAAACTTAAAAGCTCTTCTGAACAAAAAAAAAACAAAAAAAAAAAAATAATAATAATAATAATAATAATAATTGATAGAATTTATAATTTTTATCTTTGAACACTTGACCAAAGAGTACTAGTACTTTACTGATGCACTTTTTCAGTATTTTTCGATTTTCTCAAAATTCGCTCCAACGATTTTGATTAAAATTCAAAAATCAATTATGTTTTAGATACTCTTTAAAATGTATATTCTCATTTTGCCATTGAAATCTTATGAAAACCACTTTAGTCCTGTACTCCATAGAAAAGATAGGAGAAATGGTTGCCATGGCAACAAAATATAAATATTTCCCCATACTTTAAATTTTACATTTTGAAAATCGAATGTACCGTACTGTCGGAAAGTAAATATGTGTCGTCACAAAAAATCTGGAGTGGCAAGCACAGAACACAACTTTCTGTTACCGAAGGTAATAGAGAGTTGTGTGCTGTGCGAACAGCCACACCAGATTTTTACTTTCTCTTACCCTATATATGAAATATATAGAAATAAAGTATTGTTAATCTCGTTTTCTTTCTTTTGAACAATTTTTTTCTTTACTTTTATTTCCTTATTTTTTTAATGTTAGATTATGATTTTTTTTCGAATATTTTTTTTAATGTCCACTTTGTTTAACTTAATTATTTTCTAGAAAGTTTAGGTGATTAACTTGATGCCCTGGCCCTCAATTCCCTTGTCTCGGGGTCCAATCTCATCAAGATCGTTAGCCAACTGCACATTCACCTCCCCCTTCTCATGATAACTTGTAATCATCAGCCCGCATAATCGTTATCATCGGTTAATCCTCGATGGCCATATTTGATTATACTTTGGGCCCTCGTCGTTCATATACAAGTTGAGCATCGAGTTAACTTGTTTCTTGTTGCTTCTTCCTTCATCAATTAAAAGTTCGATGAATATTTATTTAAATCATTTGGATACCAATTGGTATAAATAAATAAAATGCATAAACTCCCAAATATAAAATATTTAAAGTCTATATGGACTAAGATGTCAGTTTCTTAAATATTTATAGAAAAAAATCAAAAAAATCTGGTGTGACTGGCGCACAGCACACAACTTTCTCTTACCTTCGGTAATCGAAAGTTGTGTTCTGTGCTTGTCACACCAGATTTTTCGTGTCGACATGTATTTAGTTTCCGACAGTAGGGTACAATTGAATTCAAGATGTAAAATTTATAAGTATGGGAAAATATTTATATTTTGTTACCATGGCAACCATTTCTCCTATCTTCCCTATGAAATACAAGAGTAAAGTGGTCTTCAAACAATTTTGAGAGCAAAATCAGAATATACATTTGAAAGAGCACCTAAAAAATAAATGATTTTTGAATTTTAATCAAAATCGTTAGAGCGAATTTTGAGAAAACCGAAAAAAACTGAAAAAGTACATCAGTAAAGTACTAGTACTCTTTGGTCGATTTTGATTAAAAGCTTATTTTCACGCCCTAGGAGAGTGCCTAACTTAAATATAAAATTTCAACCTCCTAGCTCAATTCCTTCATGCTTAAAATTGAACACACACAGACACACACACGACAGACAGACAGACCATGTCGCGAAAACCACTTTTTTGGATTCAGGGGACCTCAAAACGTGAAGATCCATCAAAATGACATGAATCCAATACTTTCTCTATATATATATATTACATATATACATAGGTAAGAGAAAGTAAAAAAAGAAATGAAAATATAAGCCTAATTAAAGGATAAGAGATGGAAAGATCTGGACCATAGAAAATATGATTAAAAAGAACAAACGACTGTCGGATTAGAGTAGAATTTGACAATGGTTTCTCTTAGAAAAAAATAGAAAATAAAAAGAGAAAAAATCCAAATGAGTAAATGAGAAAAAAAATTTCAAAGAGAAAATACTCAAAACCATTCCCTTTCTTCTTCTTTAGAAGTAAATTTATATTCCATGATTTTTAATTAAAAGACATAAACAGGTAGTGTGATGTTAGCAAAGTGGTTAACGAGGGAAATTTTATATGAAACAAACAGAGCAAAAATAAATTAACATTAATAGGTGAAATGCAATCCTAGGTTTAACACTACCACTCAGTATATATAGGCTCTATATACAACACAACATCATACAATGACATCAATGAAATACTTTCTTTCTATATATAAACATACTAGTAAATAAGTAAGAGAAAGGAAAAATGAATATTTCACCCCATTAGCATTCAGGGAATTTAATATTTGACTGTTGATATATAATATTATATAATGAGAGCCTACAGTCGGACCCACAAGCGCCTGATGTGCTCGAGAGTGAGCTTAGGCAACCAAAATGCTTAGCTGTCAGAAGGGTTGTCATAAAATTATCTTTTCCCCTTCAGTTGTATTACAAAAAAAAAAAAAAAGATGATTTATTTATTTTAAAATATTGATTTGGTTGACCACGCTCAAGGGTCCACTCTCGAGCACTTGTGGCGCCGACTGTACACTCTCATTATTTATTTTTATAGGGCCTATATCAACAGTAAAGATTATTATGTTTATAAGGGAATAATTAATTAAAATCCAACAATTATTCTGGTTATTCCGATCTTTGAAGTACCAATTAATTTTGTATTTGATAATATGTTTTACAATATTGACTAGGGAATGTTTGTTTTTTTATTAAACTATTTCAACTTGAATTCGAGTCTCTCCATCTGTTCTAGTATAAGATATCGATCAATCCAATCAAACTAGCTTAATTAATGCGAAAAGTTTTAGAATGAACTCGATATTTTTCCCTGCGTATTTTTTTTTTTTTTTTTTTAAATCGAATCTCTCGTATTAGAAAAAAAACATCTGGATAAAAGAGAGAGAGGGAAAAGAAATAAAAAATTTTTTTTCCTATGTTTCTCATTCCTCTCTCTCTCTCAATTCAAACCGAACAAATCAAATAAGGCCGATGTACTTTTGTACAAATTAATTAAACAGAGAATCAAGAATGATTGATGGACATACATTTTTTTTTATGCTTGCTAAGAAATTGCAAAAAATGATTAAAATTTATATATATCAAAAAAAAATCCACTTTTTTTTGCTTTAATTTAGTGTTAGATCTTTTTTTTTTTTACACATCGTATTTTTCTATAGAATTATTGTGTTGGAATAATTTTTAAAAGCAATTTAGTAAATAAGTAGGCCTACATATTGTTCCCCCTTACAGGTAAATTAATAACATTCATTTTTATCCTTTTATAGTACCTATTTGAAGAAATAAACAATAATTTTCAACTGAGCTATACATTTTTTAATTTCTAGTCCTTTTTTATTTCAAGAAATATTTCAAGGGGGAGTAAACGGGTAATTACCCCCCCTCCCCCCGAGTTTGAAAAAAAATACTTTTTTATGATAAATAGTCGTTTTTTAGTGTAAATTTTAGATACTAGTACTTACATACTTGTGTACTTTATTTTGGCAAAACTAGTACAAAATGCGCCTTTATTACTGAAATTAAGAAAGATCGTGAGTTGTACGACCATCACACCAATTACAAAACATCAAGACATCAATTTTAAATATTTTTTTTACAATATGGCGTGCTTACCTGCCATTTAAGTGCCTTTTATAATAGTGCTAGCCGCCATATTTTACAAGATCTTTGTGCCTATGAATCCGAGCCCTAATAATTACAGACGTCCAGATTTTCACAGATGTAAGAAAACATCTGTTAAAAAATTTCCAACATTCGGCACTTTTTGAATTCTAATTAATTACATACTTTATTAATTTATTTTTTTTTAATATAATTTGCCTAAAGATAAAGAGGGAGGGACCCTTTAGATGGTTACTTTACTCATATGAAATGCAAACATCTTAATTCCTCTCTCTTATATGCTAGGCCCAGGAATTCACTACATATCATGATGTATGTGGTTTGTCTGTTAATCTCTTAAGACGATTTCATGCAACACTCAAGTAATAGAGAAACATTCATTATCACTTATCATGAATGAACACATCTAATTTCTCTTTACTTGAAAATTTTATTTTAATTAGCCTATATAATAACACCACATTTTTAAAATCCCCCCTTCAGTGGTTCTAGAATTTATGTTTGTCAATATTTTTTTGATAATACAATATTGCCTTGCTTTTACTTTATAATATTGTAAAAATAAAGAAATATAATACTTTTTATTTTTCCTTATCTACATATGTAAATATTTATATATATATATATATATATATATATATATATATATATATATATATAGTGAGAAAGTATTGGATTCATGTCAAGATTTGGATGAATATACACGTTTTAAGGTCCCCTGAGTCCGAAAAAGTGGTTTTCGCAACATGGTCTGTCTGTGTACAAAATATTTCAAGAATGAAAAGAGCTATGAAGCTGAAATTTCATATTTAAGATAGACACCCCCTGGACCGTGAAAATAAGCTTTTAATCAAATTCGGCCAAAAAGTACTAGTAGTTTACTGATGTACTTTTTCAGTTTTTTTTTTCGATTCGCTCTAAAGATTTTGATTAAAATTCAAAAATCAATTATTTTTTAGATGCTCTTTCAAATGTTTATTCTCATTTTGCTCTCAAAATTGTCTGAAGCACACTTTACTCTTGTACAGTTAGGGACAATATTAAGTCCCACCCCATGCGTTTTCTACTTGTGATTATTTAATTGTTTTTATAAAAGAAAATGAAAATCTTTCTTAGAAATTTTCTAGGTTTGAACCATGAAAGTTTCCATTAAAAAATATATAATATTTTTTTAAAAACAATGAAATAATCACAAGTAGAAAACTCATGGGAGGGACTTAATATTGTCCCTCACTGTACTTCATAGGGAATATAGGAGAAATGGTTGCCATGCTAACAAAATATAAATATTTTCCCATGACTTTACGTTAAGTTTCTCTTCTTGCCCGTATAGACCTATAGAAATTTGTTTTTTGAACATAGATTGTTTGAGTAAATTAAATTTTGTCTCAGTTTGATGCTTCTTATTTTTATTAGAATAAGGAAAATTAGTAAATTTTAAATAATATCGATTACGTTGTATTATCACCCCCCTCCCCCCTTTTCCCCCCCGCCCCCGGGGGCCCCCGCCGGGCGCCCCCCCCCCGATTACACCCTCAAAAGAGAGTAAATATTTTTTTTTTATTATCCAATTAACCTATTTTATATCGGTTTGTGCTTAAAATTTTCAAAAGTTTTTTTTGAATAGAAATTCATATAACGCGGAACAATACTCCATCCTTCTCTTTATTTTTTATTTTTGAATTCTATCAAAAAAATGACATCCTATTCAATAGAATGCTCCCTCCCTCGCTGGCTGCTATATGACATTCGATATCCTCCTACATTAGGAATGTCAGTATTTTATTATATACTCTGTATATTATATTTCATTCAAATGAATGTAGAAAAAGAGAGAGTGTATCTTTTTCTTTCCCCTATCTTTTTTTTTTTTTTTTTTTTGAAAGAAGCCGATTTGAACAAAAATGAATTTTTTTTTTTTGATTTCTGCTTTGAATATAAACCTTTTTTTTCACTTTGAAATCACCTAAAAAGCATCTCTTCTGACCAATTCCCGTGCAAAAAAAAATTATACGACTTAAAAGAGAGATATCATTCAATAGATCATAACAAAAAAATGTTCTTTGACAAATGTATCAACATTTTTTTTTTTTTTTTTAGAGGGGGGAGTCATAGATTAAATATAATATGAATCCTATCCAAATAATAATATGCTTAGATGATCATGCCCATTTTTTTTTTTTTTTTATAATAATTTTTAAAGATTAGTAGGAAATTTTTTGTTTAAAAAATCTTAATATTCAAAAACAGCTTGAATTTTTTATAGTCTGACGATTGTGAGTCAAACTTCTTGAATTTTATATATATAAAAAACTTTGTTGATTGGGCAAAAATTGCGCCCCCTGGTGTCGAACCAGGATCTCCAGGCTTTCGCGGCAGGACCTAGAATAATGGTAGTCCGCCCGCCGCAAAAGTGTGGAGGTCCTGGTTCGACTCCAGGGGCCGCAATTTTTGCCCAATCAACAACGAAAGTTTTTTTTATATATATAAAATTCAAGAGGTTTTACTCAGACTATAAAAAATTCAAGCTGTTTTTGAATTTTAAGATTTTTTAAACAAAAAATTTCCTACTAGCCTAATCTTAAAAAAAAAAAAAAAAAAAAATGAGCATGGTCATGTAAGCATATTATTATTAGGATAAGATTCATATTATTTTTAATCTATGACTTCCCCTCTAAAAAAAAGGGAAGCGCGCTACCAACTACACCAAACCCGAGGGCTTTTAAGCTACTTCAATTTGATTCATTTTTTTTTTTTACTTATTAAACTAATTTATGAATTTGATTTCACAAACTGGAAATATTAAAATTCAAGCACGAAAGTATATGAAAAACGATTGAAAATTCATATTTTTTTTTTACTGTGTATATCTGAAAAAGATAGCCTTTAGTGATACTCTTTTCGTCCTGAGCGATAAAATTTATTTGGTTACCAATTAATTTATATAATTCTAAAATGCCTCGGAATGGTGAAATTATATTTTATCATCTTACCTTACCAGGTCTTTTGGTCTTTTTTCTTATCTTCATTTGATATTAGAATTATTTTTCGATTTTCTCTTCTTCTTAACTTTAAATCTATCCCGGAAAGCAGCTTGCTATACGTGGGGTACAATAAAAATCTTCATTTTTTATTGCTATTAGGTTACGTGACAAAAATATTTCGTACGATTAGATGAAAGTAGAAATGGCCTAAAAATAAGAAATGCTCTTTTAGAAATCTGATTAAAAATTGATTATCTTAGAATTTTTATTTCGTTCACTTATTTTATTTTTTTTTCCTTTCATTAACTTTATAAAAAGTCATTTTATCGAGATATAAAATTCTTATTAATCAGATTTTTAAAAACATTTTTATTTTGTTTTTGAGTTTTTTTTTATCGTATATTAAGCTTATATTTTATTTTTATAGATTGTGTAGAAAATAGAAAGGGTTAGGAAAATGGAAAAAGTGATTTATTTATTTTTGCTCTCTTATCTATTTTCCACCTTCTTCGTTGGAAATATTTGAATTCGTTGGATTAAAAAAAATCCCTAATATTATCCCTTTGTTATATTTTCAAACAATAATTTTGTATCAAATGGCGTTTCTATTATTTTGAGTCCAATATAAATTTGCAAGCATTCTTTTAGAGTAGGATATTAAAATCTTTCGGCTTCTGAGTCCATATACACCAACCTTTTCATGCATGATTGAAAATTGTTGGGGCGGAATCTAAATGGCTTTAAAAGGATTTTTAAAAATGCAAGGGGAAACATGTCATTTTGTATTTTTAATATTTTCAGTATAATGAAATAAATAACAAAAAAATCTGGTGTGACTGGTCGCATAGCACAAAAATTTGGTAATTGAAAGTTGTGTTCTGTGATTGTCACATGAAATTTTTTTTTTGTGTCGACATATATTTAATTTCCTCCTATAAGGGCCTTTTAGAATTCAAGATGTAAAATTTATAAACATAAAAAAATTTATTTTGGGCAACTATTTCTCCTATTTTTCCTATGAAGTACAAGAGTAAAGTGTGCTTCAAACAATAAGATTATACACCTAAAAAATAATTGATTTTTGAAATTTATTCAAAATCTTTTGAATAAATTTTGAGAAAATCGAAAACAACTGAAAACGTATTACATCAGTAAAGTACTAGTACTCTTTGGCCGAGGTGGGTGCCTAACTTAAGGTGCGCGTCTCAAAAAGCCGTTAGAAGACAGATTCACTACCGAGTTACTCTAGGCGGCAGGAGATGGCGTAGGTTTTTCCCCTAGGGAAACAAGGGATTTACAGTATTTCATTTCATTTGAAAGATTTCAGCTAATTAATTAAGGATAAAAAATTAATTATATTTTAACACAATGATTACTAATGTAATTATCTATAAGATATCGAGAGAATTTTTTAAAAATATATTTTTTTTAATGCGATTAATCTAAAAAAAAAAAAATATTTTTTCGAAAATCAAAAAAAGAGCTTCTATAAGTTGTAGATATTTTAAATAGCTTTAATTTAAAAAAAAATTGAGCTCGATAGCTTCAAAATTGTGGCCGCTGGAATCTCCCAAAATTAGCACCCCGAGACGCGTATGCCTACCTTAAATCTAAAATTTCAACTAGCTCAATTCGTTCATGCTTTAAATTGAACACAAACACAGAGACAGACCATTAACTTTAGAATCAAGGCGCTTCAAACCATGTATTCCCATCAAAATCTCGACATATAATTTTTGACAGGAATCCAATACTTTCTATATATCTATATATTCCTTATAGGAGAAAGTAAAAATAAACATAAATATATGGGTAGGCAAATCAAACAAATTCCTCCTTGTACATCCTATTTTAAAATTTTCTAAATATCGCTTTAAAAAAAAAATCTATTCCTGATTTATTTTGTTATATTCTTCTTTATATATATAAGAACATCCTCCATTAATTTGATGTTATTAATTAGCCCTATATAGTAACCATATCACGATTTTCTCTAAAAATAAAATTAATTCTTTTTAAAAATTCGCCAACTTTTTATTTCATTTTTTCGACATTTCTAAAATGATTTATTCAATCCGAAGTTTGCTTCTTGTTCTAAGGCCACTTGGCTCTGGACCCGAAGGGCTTAAGCAAGGCGGGGGGGGGGGTGAGATGTAAAGGGTTAATCCTGTATTTCGGACTCTGGCCAAATCGCCCTTTGGCCAATGACGTCGTCGACATTTTTTTTAAACGTAATTTGCACCCAACAGATTCATTAATCCTCTCTTTGGAAAGGGGGAATAAAAAATATATAACCGACGACATTCTCAGCTTATTACGAACACTGAAATAAATATATAGAACGAAATAAATTTTATATTTATGTGAAATATTCATGACCAGGTGTGTTTGTGTGATTCTCTCTTGTGTGTTTGTATCGTATACACACGTATATAAGTTGCCAATTTGTATTCATCAAGGGCTAAAAGGGACTCGCATCTCCATGAAAATCAGCTGAATTTCATAATCAAACGTAAATAGTTGGGGGACCGACTTTCAGCCGACTATGAATAAAATTATTATTAGATTGCGCCAGAGTATTTTTTTTTTTTTTTTTTTTTTTTGAATCTCTCACCACATTATGAAAAGGCTAGAAAAAAAATCTGGATGTATTCGCTTTTAGCACTTACTAAATATAACATAAAGTGTCATCATTGAGAGAAGAAATTATTATAGACCACATTTTTGTATTAATTATTTATTAAAAATATAAATACTGTGCAACGTTTCGACTGCTTATTCTGCAGCCGTTATCAAGTACTGTGCACTTGCTCCGACTCGGAGTCGGCAAGTGCACAGTACTTGATGTGCAGAATAAGCAGTCGACACGTCGTATAATATTTATATTTTTAATAAATAATTAAATACAAAATCTGGTCTAAAATAAAAAATTTCCATATTAACCTATATTTTGGTAATTTTTTCTTATTAACAAAAATGAGAGCTATTTGACCCTTATTCTGATTCGATCAAAATTATTTCTACTGTAGGGCCTATTTGACTAGCCATGATCTGCTTATCTATTTTGAAACGATAATAACTCATCAATTGATTTAAATAGTGATTGTCTAAAAAAATTGTTTTATCCTTGCTTAAAGCTGTAGCTGTGATTATAATGAAGTGATGGAGATATCAATCAAATAAAACTCCCAAAATAAGACGTTTCGGCCTGAATTTATTAGGCCATCTTCAGTTATTGGAAATTATACACATATTGCAAAGCGCACATATGATTGAACCAGGACTTGCCAATAATAAAATGAGGTTGTGTTTATATGTAGGGTTTCACTGGGTTATGTGAGTAAAAACAAAGAATGTATATTATACTCGATTATTATACTCAGTTTAAAATGTTTCACCTAAAACCTACACCGCAATCTCTAAACTCAACAATAAAATGTATTTTCTTCATACAAAATTATATCGTTGCTGCGCCCAAGATAAGAGATGAATCTTTATTATTGACAAATCCTCGTCCATTTATATGTGCGCTTTGTAATATGTGAATAATTTCCAATAACTGAAGATGGCCAAATAAATTCAGGCCGAAACGTCTTATTCTGATAGTTTTCGAGGATCCCAATTTGGCTATTTCATCCCTTTATAATAATTTTTGACATTCTTTGATCAATCCTCTCTCCCTCACCTTTCTTTTCTTATAAATATTTAACGATGGTTCTAATATTTTTTTCTTTCTTTGTTGCAGGTAAATAAATCATCTGTCTCAATTCCTTTCTTATGCCAACTGCTATTTGTAAGTCATATCTATATTATCATTAATTAAATTGTTTTTTATCGAGCGTGGGTAAATTAGCACATCCACACACACAAACACACATAAATTATTCTAAAAAATAATTCATTTGAATATTTTTTTGTTCGATCGTTAATAGCGATTATATAAACAATCCTTTGGTTATTCAAAAAACAGCTCAAGCAGATTATCATCAAATCCTCGAAGGTTTACTATGAATCTTTGCAGGATGTACGTGCAGATTTTAAAATAATTTTAAACAATTATTTTTCAGAAATTTTATATCTTCGATCATTCAATGTGACCATCATTAGACCTGGAATGAATGAATAAATTGAATGATTGCAATCACTCGTCAGCAAATGAAATTTCGGAAAAATAATTGTTTAAAATTATTTAAAAATCTGCACGTACATCCTGCAAAGATTCATACTAAACCTTCGAGAATTTGATGAATTCTTGGTTGATTGTTAAAGTCTTTTTCGCCGTTTATTATTATTATTTTTTTTATCGACATGACAAGTACCACAACTCTTGAATCAGAGATTATATTTCAATATTTTGACTTAGGCCTCGGAAACTTCGAATATACGAGAGTTACACGTAAATAGTACAGAGGGCGAGACAGTGCACTGTTAGGAATAATCAAGGCCTAAATTAAAAATTGTATGTCTCATTTAAATAATTTAATTTCTCTCATGTTGTCATAAATTATTTTAATTAATCACTTTTTAAATTTAAATTAAATTTTAATTAATTAAATATTCAATAATTAGTCTTTTAATGAACCAAATTGCGGAATTTATAACAATAAATAAATAAATAAAAAACATCCGTCATTTCATGGTTTTAAATACACATCAACAGCAAGGGAGATAAAAATGTCCATTGACGAATTTATTTTATTTAACTTGGGGGAGACCGTTGTCAGAAGGGTTGGTTGTTACAAGCTATGTTATTTACTCGATATCAATGCTGCTAGCACGGTGGTAGTCACTTCAATAGAACTGTCTTTTTGTATTTGATAGTCTTAGGAAGTTGTAATTTTGGCGTTGAACCTTTCACAGTTGTTATAATGAATTTATATTGATTTTATCTGATAAATGATTTTTATTAAATCGTTACTTTCGTTGGTATTTAAAACTAGGCATCGTATCTATTAATACATCTCTGCAGAATCAATCCGAAGAATGAAGAAATAACACTGCAGATAAATAAAATTTTTGAAAAGTAATTTTTACAGAGTTTTTTTTTTCATGTTTTGATTTGTTTTTGAATAAAAATTTTATTTGTAAATTCAGAATTATTCGCAAATTTTTTTTTTCTGAAATGCTATTTCTTCACTGCATATAATTCGAACTTCTTTTTTTATTTTATAACAAACACTATTTATTTGCTTTTGAAATTTTACTTTCCAACACTAGGCCTATTATAATTAAGAGTTAAAAGTATTAATTATATTATGTTAAAATCAAAACACGATGTTATATTAAAATTACAGTATGTAATGTTTTAAAATTTAAAGACGAGGTTATATTAAAATCAAACATTAGGTTATATGTTTCAAAATTATTTTGATTAGACTATATGTTCCAAAATTATTTCGACCAAATTGTTTTAAAATTAAACACTAGGTTATAATTCAAAATTATTATTTTGAAACATAAAATAATATTTTTGAGCATAACCTAAAGTTTGATTTTAAAATAATAATCTAGTCGATATAATTTTAAAACATATAACCTAATCAAAATAATTTTGAAGCATATATCCTAGTGTTTGATTTTAATATAACCTCGTGTTTTTTTTAACATAGCATAAATAATGTTTCAAACAGTATCTATTGATTGTATATACGAAAAATATATTCCCCCTCCCCTCCCCCCCTTACAATTTTTGCGTTTCTAGCCAAATAAACCCCAGAAAAAAAAAATAGTTTTATATACTATAGTAACGAGAAAGTAAGAAAAAAGTGAAACTTTTTCTCCATCTCTCTCTGGTTTTGGTTGTCGTTGTGTGGTTAGGGGATGACGATGTCTTCTTGAGTAGAGGGGTTTTCTCTCTCTCGCTCTCTCTTTGGTCGATTTTGCACATAGAAGTCCCAGATTCCAACCGAATAAGGCTAAGCCAGTTTGGTGGCGCGCATCATTCAGATTTACGAGTGCCATTAGCCTGACCCGAGAGCAAACGGATTCACACAAGATCCTATCTTATTCCCGAAACGAAATTCATGTCCCGATGTCTGTCTGTCTGTCTGGATTGGCTAAGTTAAGTAACTCCATTATTATTGCGCCTCGTGCGAGAAACAGCTGATGAATTATATTGGGTTGATTATAAAATCATGTCTATTTATTTTGTTGAACAGACTTGTTATTTTTACATTTCTGGAATGATGGAATATTCTATTTTTTTACTTTCTCTTACCTAATATGTTAATATATATAGAGAAAAAGTATTAGTTTCATGTCGAAAATTCGAAATCGAGGCCTTTTGAAGTTCCCTGAAACAAAAAAAGTAGTTTTCGCAACAATGGTCTGTCTGACTGTTTGTCTATACCCCCCCCTGGGTGGTAACGAATTTAAACATGAAGTAAATGAACTAAGAGGTTGAAATTTTATATTTAAGTTAGGTACTCTCCCGAGCAGTTTAAACAGGCTTTTCATCAAAATCTGCTAAAAAGTACTAGTACTTTATTGAAGTACTTTTTTTCGATTTTCTCAAAATGGTTTCTAACGATTTTGATTAAAATTCACGAATCAACTATTTTTTAGATTCCCTTTAAAAAGTATATCAGTAAATTTTTTCGTGAAAATTGTTTGAAGTACACTGTAGTATTTTAGATTTTTCAATTTCATTTTCCGACTCTTCCTTCCATAGAGCCAATGTTAAATCCCTATGGGGATTTGTATGTTTCGATTCGAAAGGGGTCCACGGTGCCCTTTTATTTTATCCAATTCACGCATGTGGGAAACTAAATATATCTCGACACAAAAGAATCTGGTATGACAGCACAGTACACAACTTTTGATTACCGAAGCTAAAAAAAAAGTTGTGTGCTGTGCGTTAAGTCAACCCAGATGTTTTAAATTTTAAGAGTGTAAAATTTCTCAGATAATTTATTTTAAAGATCTTATATAATAAAAGACAAGCTAAGCGAACTAGTATAATATAATCATCAATCTTTGGTTTGTGGTTGATGCAGATTAACCACTCTACATAAATACATCGACCTGCATGTTAACAAACAACGCTTTCTCTCGTACCTCCTAATATTATAATAGACTTAATCTTAATGAACACGTCCCCTTAATTAATTAACTAACTAAAGATAAGGACGATAAAATTTTGGTTACCTACAAATAATTTGGCAAAAAATTTACTAAACCGTAATTGAACATGTTGGTAATTTTAATAATTGATAGGCTTAAGCCCCCCCCCAATAAAAATTGAAAAAAAAAAAAAATACTAAGTTTAATTTTACCTAGAAGTTTTATAATTAAAGTGCGGATTTTATATTATTATTATTATTATTATTTTTTTATTATCCTCTCTCGGCCTCTGAGGCTGTTTAGAGTTATTTTATTTATGATCAATATCAATGGCAAACTGGGGACGTTCAAGGACTTTATTTATAATTATAGAGTCAATTTTAGTCTCTTAAATTAGATCCTTAAAAGGGTTAAATAGTCTCTTAATGTTGTTTCCTTTTAAATAATCATATATACATACTACAAAATTAATAAAATCTTGTGGCTAAAAGCAAATTACCCTACTTTGTCGTAGCTTCGGCGATCGCAATAAGTTAATATATCAAAATATGCTTGAAATGATAATTTAAAAGACTAATGCCCATTTGCACCAACACATCTTAGATCTTAAGCTCGTCTTACATCATACAATTGAATTTGAAATCAGGAAATCGGGTGTTAACATCTATTTGTGCCTCCATCGCATAAATAATAACAATGATATATATTTACAGATATGAGTAGGATTATTATAGGATCATTATTTACTTAAAATATCTTAAACCCAATAATTTAATTGCAGTGATTTTTATATAATTTGTATATAGGCCTATATGTGACCAATGCAAATCTTCACCGGGGTCAAAATTGAGTTTTTATGCTTTCTGTACAGAACACATCCTGCTGAGCAAGCCGGTATTTTAATATTTTTTTTTTTTTTTTATCAATTTTTGTTTGGAAGATATGAATTTTTAAAATTTTGGTTATGAAAAACCTAGTTTTGAGAAAAATGAGTTTACAGTTTGTTTGGTCCCTTTTCTGTCATCGAACTAGAGAATTGGAATCAGTAATAAAAAAAATCGAAAAAAATCGATTTTTTTTTAACCTTTTTAAAAAATCGGCTCTCCTGAAAGGTTAGCCCAGTGAAGATTTGGTACCTTTTCATGTGGATGGTCACATATACTGTCCATAATAATTTTGAGTGAAGAATAATTTTTGAAGGATTTGTAGAAGCAGAGGCAACGAAGAAATAATACACTGAATGCTTTACCAATCGGAAACGTTTCAGTGCATTTATTATGCTTGATTTATAGTCCTTTAAACGATAATCAAGGAGCCGATAAACTGAGAAAATAAAGCACCTGAATCGAAATTTAGCTCCTTTTATCCCTCGGGCCCTGAATTGGTTTGAATTAGAGAACTGTAAGCTGATCTAGATCCGACCTTGTAACCTGATATAATAACATTTTCTAATAGGCCCTAACTTTTATTACCCTTTGGTCCGTTTGGACCATTTCTGGGTTCAAAGTCGGACCTAATTTAACATGCAATAGATCTACTTTGAACCCCTTAGACCTACTTTAGGAGGTTCAATGTCGGACTTAAATTTCGACTCGGGCATTAACTTATAATCTTTAGTTGCACTCGACTTCAGATCAAACCTATGGCAAAAATTTATCCATCTCTATTTGAGATGCCTCCCCTGAGGAAGGAAACGGGAACCCACCTCAGTATTATTCTTATGAAAGTTACTCCTCAGAGTAATTGTAGCATATTTCATACATCTTTTTATAAATATTAAACTATTCTATGATATATAGACGTTAATGGATTTGATGATAGTTCATGCGAGTCAAATATATTAATGACATAATGAATATTAATGATTCAAATTCATTAACGCCTAAATATCATTAGATACATATAGAATAGTTTATTATTTATAAAAAAATATATATGCCACAACTCTGAGCAACTTATTTATCGATCAAAGGAGTGAAGATGGGTCAAGTAAATGCACCGAAACGTTTTCGGCTAATTAAAGTATTCAAAATATTACATCTACATGTACACATCCTTCGCTAGATTATCCACAGCCACAACTTGCACAAGAATAATTTTATTATTTTTTCTTTTGTTATACTGAATTATACTGTTTGGGGATACAATTTAAATGAGTATCATGGTTGTGACAGAAATATCAATATTTTCTGATATCTATCTTTAAAAAAAAATATCATTTTATTCTTGTATATAAAAGAAAGTCATAAAATTTGTCGATCCAATTAAGATTCCATTGAGCTAATATATCAACAAACTCTACTTCTAAGGGGGGAGAGAGTACACATTTAATCAAAGCATTGAAAAAATTATTCTTCACTATAATTAGGCCTACTATAATTAAACTTAATTACAAGAATTATATAAATGAAAGGATCTGATTTGAATACTCTAGTCTTTCTCTCCTCTTTAATTTCCTAATATAATGCTTATTAAATGTAATATAAAATTTTATCTATTCAATTATCTCTTTTTTTTCTTTAAATATAATTAAATTTTTACTCTTTCTCTCTATTTTGTTGCTGCTTTGTTTTAAAACATAAAATCTTAGAAATTTTCTTTTATCTCTGAAAAAAAATAGCGTACATAAAAAAAAGTTTATTTTCTGAATCAACTTTTTTTACTTCTTAATCAACTCCAGACCATTAGAGGTCTTCATGATCTGAGGGTCGATAATATACTTCCCGTAAAATAATAAATATTAAAAAAAAATCTGGTGTAACTGTTCTCAAAGCACACAACTTTCTCTTACTCAAATGAATTTGAAAAATTTGAAATACATCAGTAAAGTGTACTTCAAACAATTTTCACGAAAAATTTTACTGTTATACTTTTTAAAGAGCATCTAAAAAATAGTTGATTTATGAATTTTAATCAAAATCGTTGGAGCGAATTTCGAGAAGATCGAAAAAAAAAAAAAAAAAAAAAAAAAAAAACTGAAAAAGTACATCATCAGTCAATTTTTGGCCCATTTTGTTTAAAAGTTTATTTTCACGACCTAGGGAGGGGGAGGGGCTTACTTAAATATAAAATTTTTTGGACTCAAGGAACCTCAAAACAAAATCTCGACATCGAATTTTTGACATAATCGTAATAATGTCTCTCTTTATATTTCTTATATAGATTAAGGGAAAGTAATAAACACAGTTTTTTTGTCATTCAAGAATAGATAAATTGTGTCTAATCGACTACTTCACTTGACTAAACTAAATTGGTTGTTTACACGTGGCAATTTATTCAATTAAAGTTGACAAGCTCTAATAGCTACCGGATACTTGGTTGTAAATAGACCTTTAATTCTTCTTTGAATTTATTAGTGTCATTTTCCGATTGACCTATTTATTTATTATTTTTTGCAAGGTGCGCCTGTTGTTTATGTCAGTCTTGTTATCGTTATTAAGGAAAATATAATTCTTTTTTTGTTTTCACCTGTCACTCAATCAATCACCAATTTCGTTTTTATTTTATTTTTTTCGTTCAAACAAATGGTGTAAAGAAATAAAACGAATTCTGTTGTTGTTATTGATGTATTGATAAGATAATTTATCTTTATTTTTTTATATTATTTAGTCAATAATAATCAAATATAGAGTGACGAAGTGTTGGCATTTCATAAGAGAGAATCAATCATTGAGGATAAAAGAAATTGCTAAGTCAAAAATTGTTTAATTTTTGTTGTATATTAGCAAGAAACTAGGACATCTCTCTTTTTTATAGAAAAAAAAGTACTTTGTCAGAATCTCTTTCAATTGAATTTTATTTTGAATTATTTCTTTAGGATGATTTAATTAATCTATTGAATATATATAATATTCAATTCAATATTCAATATTCACGTATTGATAATAAAGAAAAAAAATCTGATGTGATGATAGCACAGCACACAACTTTCTTTTACCTTCGGTTGGGTTGTGTTGTGTGGTTGTCACAGTAGATTTTTTGTGTCGACATTATATTCCCCATATATTCAAGATCTAAAATGCCCCCGAGTTTGGCGTAGTAGGTAGCGTGCCTACCTCCTATACCAAACGTCGCGGGTTCGGACCCAGGCAGTCCGATGATTTTATTTAAGCCATTTGGATACCAGATGGCTTAAATAGAAATGCCTGAACCTTCAATATATATATTAATTACAACGGTTATCGTCTAAAGTCTTAAATGGCCTAAGTTGCCGAAAAGACTGTGTGAATGTGTGTGTGAGAAAAACTAGAATTTTTTTTTTTTTTTTTTTTTTAAACATTCACACTTTTTTCTCATTCACACTCACACTCGCACACTCATTCACACAGTCTTTTCGGCAACTCAGGCCATTTAAGACTTTAAACGATATCCGTTAATGATTATTATACATATTGGGGTCCAGGCATTTTTATTTAAGTCATTTGGTATCCAAATGCCTTAAATAAAATTATAAAAAATCTGGTGTGACTGGCGCACAGCACACAACTTTCTCTTACCTTCGGTAATCGAAAGTTCTGTTCTGTGCTTGTCACACCAGATTTTTTGTGTCGACATATATTTAGTTCCCGACAGTACGGAACATATGAATTCAGATGTAAAATTTATAAGTATGGCAAAATATTTATATTTTGTTGCCATGGCAACCATTTCTCCTATCTTCCCTATGAAATACAAGAGTAAAGTGGTCTTCAGAAGATTTCAATTGCAAAATGAGAATATACATTTTAAAGAGAATCTAAAAAATAATTGATTTTTGAATTTTTAAAAAAATCGTTGGAGCAAATTTTGAGAAAATCGAAAAAAACTGAAAAAATACATCAGTAAAGTACTAGTACTCTTTGGCCGATTTTGATTAAAAGCTTATTTTTCCGGTCCCGGGGGTGTTTAACTTAAATATAAAATTTCAACCTCGTAGCTCAATTCCTTCATGCTTAAAATTGAACACACACACACCCACCCACACACAGGCAGACAGACCATGTCGCGAAAACCACTTTTTTGGATTCAGGGGACCTCAAAACGTGAAGATCCATCAAAATCTCGACATCGAATTTTTGACATGAATCCAATACTTTCTCTCTATATATATATACACATAGGTAAGAGAAAGTAAAACTAAAATTTATAAACATGGGAATATATTTATATTTTGTTACCATGGGAACCATTTCTTCTATCTTTCCTATGAAGTGTGCTTCAAACAATTTCAACGACAAAATCAGTATATAGGCCTACATTCAGCTCCAGAGCGGCCTAACCCACATTTCACTTTTTTTGGTTTATGCCTTAGTATCTATTAAATCGTGAATTCCAGAGCAGTACTGAACTACTGTATCATGAGTATTATTGCACTACTATATCATGAGAAGTACTGTAGGCCTACTACTCTGTAATTCACGATTTAATAGAAACTAAGGCATAAAACCAAAAAAGTGAAATCTGATTTGACTGGTGGCACAGCACACAACTTTCTTTTACCTTCAATAAGGTAAGAGAAAGTTGTATACTGTGCTTGTCACACCAGATTTTTTTGTGCCGCGATATATTTAGTTACCCATAACACCTTAGTTCCAAACTTAACCACGCGTTTCATAGATGCCTCTGAACCTCGAATGCTTCCACAAAAGTAAAGTGTACTTCAAACAATTTTCACGAAAAATTTAACTGATATACTTTTTAAATAGCATCTAAAAAATAAAAGATTTATGAATTTTAATCAAAATCGTTACAGCAAATTTTGAGAAAATCGTAAAAAATTGAAAAAGTACTAGTACTCTTTGATCAATTTTATTCAAAAAGCTTCGTGTTACGTCCCAGGGGGGTGCCTAACTTAAATATAAAATTTCAACATTCTAGCTCTTTTCGTCCCTGGGATATTTTGTTCACAGACACACATATAATAAATTTTAGAGAAGAATCAGTGTACTGCTTGATTATCTATGATTTAACATACTCTATTAATACAGTAATATATTATATTCACAATATGTAAATGTCTCTTTTGAGAATATTTTTTTCGATTTTATTGACGTCATCATATACACTTATATAGGGGTGATTCTTTTACAAACCGAACACTTTCTGACCGACATGTTTTTGATTTGGATGAAATTTTTTTTACGGGTTCTATAACGAAAAAAAGATAGCCATCCGCGAGGATTTTCTTTTTCTTTAATATTTTGGGAAATATCGAGGGTCGAAAATGTGAAAATTTGATGATTTTCTGCTTAGACGCTCACTTTTAAAAATTCATAACTCTGGTTCTAATTGAGCTAGAAAAAAACTTTTTTTACCATTTTAAAGCTAAAAGAGTGAAGTTTAAGAAAAAAATTGTTCCACCAAAATTTATTAAAGATTTCACATTGTTATCAACAATTGAAATCTTTAAATCGATTTTTAACAATGGGGCCCCAACTGTATTGCATTTTTATTATAACCACCGCATTCTACGTCGAATTTTATACCGATAACGGTTTTTTAATCGATGGAGAATCAATTAGTACTATTGAAAAAAAATCCCGCCAAGTGCTCTCATGCGGTAAAATAACGTCATATCAAAAATAAGAAAAAAAGTCCGGGGGTATTGAACCGCTCTTTCTAAAACTATATTTAGATTTAATGTAGCTTTTATGGTCAAGTAGCTATCCGTTGCACAACTAGGGCTATTTTTCGATATTTTTTGCCTAAAAAATGATGTTTTTCGAGAAAAAAACCAATTTTGGAGTTAATTACTCGGGATTTTTTTACTTATTCTATTAGAAGTTTTCTTTCTGCACCAAATGATATCCCATTTAGTCTGATCTGATTAGCCGTTCGGAATCTACAGGGGTTTAAACTTTCAAATTAGAATTTACCGCAGCGCGGTAAAATAAAATGATAGGAAAAAAATAAATGGTGAAATCTTTAGCTGAAAACTCATTCTTTCTAACCGTATATTCCCCATAATTATACCTCTTAAGACAGAGGAGTTATTCAAGCCGATAAACTTTTTCGTTCATGCTCTAGGGCAAGAAAAAAATCTTTGCACGAAAAAGTTTATCGGCTTGAATAACTCCTCTGTCTTAAGAGGTATAATTATGGGGAATATACGGTTAGAAAGAATGAGTTTTCAGCTAAAGATTTCACCATTTATTTTTTTCCTATCATTTTATTTTACCGCGCTGCGGTAAATTCTAATTTGAAAGTTTAAACCCCTGTAGATTCCGAACGGCTAATCAGATCAGACTAAATGGGATGTCATTTGGTGCAGAAAGAAAACTTCTAATAGAATAAGTAAAAAAATCCCGAGTAATTAACTCCAAAATTGGTTTTTTTCTCGAAAAACATCATTTTTTAGGCAAAAAATATCGAAAAATAGCCCTAGTTGTCAACGATAGCTACTTGACCATAAAAGCTACATTAAATCTAAATATAGTTTTAGAAAGAGCGGTTCAATACCCCCGGACTTTTTTTTCTTATTTTTGATATGACGTCATTTTACCGCATGAGAGCACTTGGCGGGATTTTTTTTCAATAGTACTAATTGATTCTCCATCGATTAAAAACCGTTATCGGTATAAAATTCGACGTAGAATGCGGTGGTTATAATAAAAAATGCAATACAGTTGGGGCCCCATTGTTAAAAATCGATTTAAAGATTTCAATTGTTGATAACAATGTGAAATCTTTAATAAATTTTGGTGGAACAATTTTTCTTAAAGTTCACTCTTTTAGCTTTAAAATGGTAAAAAAAGTTTTTTTCTAGCTCAAATAGAACCAGAGTTATGAATTTTTAAAAGTGAGCGTCTAAGCAGAAAAATCATCAAATTTTCACATTTTCGACCCTCGATATTTCCCAAAATATTAAAGAAAAAAGAAAATCCTCGCGGATGGCTATCTTTTTTTCGTTATAGAACCCGTAAAAAAAATTTCATCCAAATCAAAAACATGTCGGTCAGAAAGTGTTCGGTTTGTAAAAGAATCACCCATAGGTCTATATATAAATAAATTTAAACTCTCACACCGAGAGTGGGAGAGTAATCATGGCAAACTCACTAGAGGTCATCGCGAATCATAATTCATTGTTACGTAGAGAGAGATATGGGTTGATGTATTTATTTCAGGTGCGAAATAAGATTTGTAGCCTTCTAACACGTTCTAACTCCCCAGCCTCCAACCCCCCTTTCTCTCATCCTGTATTCATGCTAAAACACTGTTTGTTTCATGTCATTTAGTCAACTATTATTTTCTTTCGCTCTCACTCAATGTCACTCGACTTTGATTCCAAAAAAAGTAGACAAAAAATAGTCTGTCTGTCAGGTCTATTCTCTAAAAACAGACGTTAAAATTTAAAATCAACAAATGGTTGTTAAAAAGTAATGTAAAAACAATCAGCGTTAAAAAATGCTATTCTCTAAAAAAAAATTTAACAGCGATATTAACATGTTGATTTTATTTCAAAGCTATCAATATAATAATCTTACCTTTTATTAGGTTAAGGACGCCATTTTTATTTTAAATACGACTTTTAAATATAAAAGCCACCCCTTGACATTAATTTTTAACACTTTTTACTAAATGTTAACGCTTTAGCTTTTTTTTTTTTTTAAACATTCACACTTTTTTCTGATTCACACTCGCACTCACACACACATTCACACTGTCTTTTCGGCAGCTCAGGCCATATAAGACATTTACGATAACCGTTATTTATGAATTTATATATATATTAGGGTCCAGGCATTTTTATTTAAGCCATCTGGTATCCAGATGGCTTAAATAAAATCATCGGACTGCCTGGGGTCCGAACCCGCGACGTTTGGTATATGAGGTTAGCACGCTAACCTCTACACCACTCCCCGTGGGCCGCTTTAGCTTTAAAGTTTTTGTTTACAGAATAGATATTTGATGCAAGGAAGTGTTAAAATGAATTAAGCCTAGCCCACATTTGGCGACACTTTTTTGCTGTTCGACCAGATTGTTGATATCCTTTTATCCATGATTATCGCCTGATTTTGATTAGTCTGTTTATAACATGATAATATAGCAAGGGAGAGAGAGATAGATAGAGAACAGGAAATATAATTTAGTATAAAATTAAATGTTGATTTTTTTTTCTTTCCTGAGGGATTTTTGACCCACATCACCGAGGGAAAAAAACCCAATCAACACTGATTAATAATTATTGCTAGGTAGAAAGCTAATAAAAATGGACATTGGAGAGGCGGTGAGGCCAATTGGCAAATGCATTTTATTAATTAAAAAAAAAAATCCAAATTAATAATGCACAAATGGGAATTTTCCCTTACTCAAATTAATTTTTATACCTGTATATTTTAACTTTTTTTTTGCAATAAATATTTTTGTATTCAAGAAACTCTTTAATGATATGAATTAATTTAAAGCTGTGGCCATCTCTAATAAACGGAGGAATTGTATCATAATGATATTAATTGATATAAAAAGACAGAAAATTTAAAAGGAAAAAATTTTTAGAAGTATGCAATACCCAAGTCAATAATTAAGTTTCAAGCAACTGTTAACGTTTCGGTTCCGGTTTTTATTTCAATTATATTAGATACCAAAAAAATCTGGTGTGACAGCGCATAGCACACAATTTTCCTTACCTTCGGTAATCGAATGTTGTCGCACCAGATTTTTTTATGTTGAGATATATTTAGTTACCCATAGCACCTTAGTTCCAAACTTAACCACTTGCGTTTCATAGATGGCGCTGAGCTATCACATCATTAAAATGTACTTCAAACAATTTTCACAAAACATTCTACTAATATACTTTTTATAGAGCATTTAAAAAATATTTGACTTTGAGGACGTACAAGATTATATAACTCACTAAATGTATTTCGAAGTTTACTTGTGCAGGATTCAGATGGAATTGAATGACTTATAATAAAAAATTATGTTATACAAAAATTTTTTATTTTTCAGGAATTAGAACCCTGACGACTGGTTTGTGTCAATTTTCCAATTTCGGTCACCATATGTGACCATCATCAGGCCTAACCGAATCTGGGAAATTTGCGCAAACCAGTCGTCATGGTTGTAATTCCTGAAAAATAAAAAAATTTTGTATAAAATAATTTTTTATTATAAGTCATTCAATTCCATCTGAATCCTGCAACAAGTAAACTTCGAAATACATTTAGTGAATTTAAAAATAGTTGGTTTATGAATTTTAATCAAAATCGTTAGAGCCAATTTTGAGAAAATCGAAACAAAAAAAACTGTAAAGTACTAGTACTTTTTGGGCGATTGTGTTTAAAAGGTTCGTGTAGAATTCGAGGGGTTGACTAACTTAAATATAAAATTTTAACCTCCTAGCTCTTTTCGATCTTGATATTTTGTTCACATACACAACCACAGACGAATAATTTTTACTTTCTCTTACCTATGTATATATGTAATATATATATAGAGAGAAAGTATTGGATTCATGTCAAAAATTCGATGTCGAGATTTTGATGGATCTTTACGTTTTGAGGTCCCCTGTATCCAAAAAGTGGTTTTCGCGACATGGTCTGTCTGTCTGTGTGTCTGTGTGTGTGTGTGTGTGTTCAATTTTAAGCATGAAGGAATTGAGCTAGGAGGTTGAAATTTTATATTTAAGTTAAACACCTCCCGGGACCGGAAAAATAAGCTTTTAATCAAAATCGGCCAAAGAGTACTATTACTTTACTGATGTACTTTTTCAGTTTTTTTCGATTTTCTCAAAATTCGCTCTAACGATTTTGATTAAAATTCAAAAATCAATTATTTTTTGGATGCTCTTTCAAATGTATATTCTCGTTTTGCCCTCAAAATTGTTTGAAGCACACTTTACTCTTGTGCTTCATAGGAAAGATAGGAGAAATGGTTGCCATGGTAACAAAATATAAATATTTTCCCACACTTATAAATTTTACATCTGAATTCAAATATTCCTTACTGCAGGGAACTAAATACATGTCGACACAGAAAATCTGGTGTGACAAGCACAGTACACAACATTCGATTACCGAAGGTAAGAGAAAGTTGTGTGCTGTGCGCAGTCACACCAGATTTTTTGTACTCAGGAGACCTCAAAACATATATTTCCATCAAAATCTCGACATTTAATTTTTTATATGATCGCAATAGGCCCTACTTTCTCACTATCATTACTATATATAAAGTGCTAGCGGGCTACAAGACACCATATCTCAATTCCTGGTGTGGAAAATTAATAAATTTAAACATTTTTATCATCAAATTTTTTAAATATTTTTTGTAAAATAGAAAAAAACTTCACCACCACTTGCACTTATCTTAATTGGGTGTATCGAATGGCGGCTAGATAATAATTATGTTTTACTTACATGCCCATTAACAATAACACTATCAATTAATAGGCGCGCTTGCATTATGTTTATGCAAATAAGCGTTGTTTAGGGGGAAGGGGGAGGTTATTTATTCTCTCTCTAATTTGCGCATATGGTTGCAACTAGTCCCCCCTATAACACCATCATCATCATTGGAAACAAAAAGGCTTTATGGATGGATGGAGATGATGACGCAAGTGGCTTGAACAAAACAAATCACCAACTCTCAGAGCAATCTATTATAAAATCATTAATAAACTCATCCCCTCCCCTTTGTAAAATAAACCTCTGACGAATAAAAGAGCGTTTCTCTTGCGGATGCAAATTTTACTTTATTTATTATGATAATATCATGTGATAATAGTCACCTCAGAGCAAAACAAAATGACCATTACAAACTGGATAAAATGGAGTCTGTTTTAATTTTGTTTTTTTGTTTTTTGCTGTTGACTATAAAACGAAACGAAGCTCTCTGATTGGCTAGGCATGGACGTTGAGTGGGAAGTTGGGGATCAGAACAGAAAAGCACTCCCAAACGAGCCCTTTACGAACACACCAATAGTGATTATACATTTTTTCAAGGAAAAATCCATTAAATTAAACTACACAAAAATAAACAATTGATTATTATGTTTATAAGCTTAGGGAACTAGAAAATAAAATGATCTACATAGAGAGATTTCTCTATCAAAGGAAATTTTTAAAATGATTATAAGCTTATATGCAATTAAATTTTAATTGAGTTCAGAAGGAAGAAAAATTTATTCATGATTGTTATTATTAAATTTTTTTTTTTATTTCAATTTTACTCGACTTTCACTCGACAGCTAAGACCATTTTGACTTGAGATTTTATATTAAATAAGTACAAATGGCTTCCGAGGCCCATCAACTCTCTTGTTTCTGAGCTGCCACCTATCCCCAGATTCACCAGAACTTGGTGCAATGCACACAGATACCCGTGAAAGGCTGGAGATCCTGGGTTCGATTCCCGGAGGCAAGCTTGGCCTACCAACAAAAAACATACGCACAATCTTGTTAATAAAATGAACGCGATACCGTTGTTCTAAATATTTTATTTCTAGTACAGTAGTAGTGCAGGGAGTGGTATGGTATTTTAATATATAGATTTTTATTTTCTCTTACCTCTATATATGTTAATATATAGGGAAAGAAAGTATTGGATTCATGTCAAAAATTCGATGTCGAAATTTTGATAAATATACACGTTTTGAGGTCACCTGAGTCCAAAAAAGTGGTATTCGCGACATGGTCTGTCTGTTTGTGTGTCTGTCTTTATCCAATTTTAAGTATGAAGGAATTGAGTTGGGAGGTTGAAATTTTATATTTAAGTTAGGCACCCCTCCAAATTCGTGTAAATAAGCTTTTAAACAAAATCGGCCAAAATGTACCAGTACTTTACTGATGTACTTTTTCAGTTTCTTTTTTCAATTTTCTCAAAATTCGCTCCAACGATTTTGATTAAAATTCAAAAATTAATTATTTTTTAGATGCTCTTTAAAATGTATATTCTTATTTTGTCCTTGAAATCTTTTGAAGCACACTTTACTCTTGTACTTTATAAGATAGGAGAAATGGTTGCCATGGTTACAGAATATAAATATTTTCCCATGTTTATAAATATCTTGAATTCAAATGTGCCGTACTGTCAGAACCTAAATAAATATCGACACAAAAAATCTGGTGTGACAAGGACAGAACACAACTTTCTCTTACCTTCAGTAAGAGAAAGTTGTGTGCTGTGCCTCCAGCCACACCAGATTTTTATGTATTTTTGTTTGACTCGTTTTCGTCGTTTAAATGTTAATTTTCGCTTTGAAATATGTAGCTAGTTTATAAAAAAAAAAATATTTTATTAATGGCAGCAAAAGAAGAGTTAGAGTTGGGTGTCTTTAAAAATAAACAGATGATTCGATTCGACTCTCCATGTCGCATGCAATCTGATCTGATTGTAACCAATAAATTAATCTCAAAATTAGAATTTATAGACAGTCATTATGGAATTTTATTTTTATGATATAACCAACCAAGAGATAATTATTTTCCAAGTTCTTTCAAGATAATCTATTAGGTTATGTCTGTTAGGGGTTCAAGATTGATTTCAGAGGCTCTTTCTCTCTTGGATTAGAAAATCCTTGTTTAAAACTTAAGGATGATTTATTTCCTTTCTTTCCTTGTCCGTCTCTTTCACCTCCCTCATTCATTCATACTCTCTCCTACCCTATAAATATTCAGAGCAATTAACGTTAAATTAATTTCTTCCAACAACAAGTCTTTTTTTTCTATTAAAGATTTATTTATCTCTTTATCTTGTAATTATTTTTATCTAGTATTTTCCTCTTGATTAAGTTTCTTTCAGTGAAAAAAAAAAAAAAAATACTGTTGACTTTTTCTATTAAATTGTAGTAAATTACTTGAATGTTTAGGTCATATTAATTCAAAAAGAAAGGCTTTTTTCTTGATGTTTAGGAAAAATATTGTTAGTTGAATAAATAAAAATACCCTTTCATTTTCCGCCCCTATATTTAAATAAATATTTTATTATACCCTTTGAATCTTAATTTATTAGCTATTCGTGTCTCTGGTTAATAAATTTTAAAATAGAAAAAAGGTCATGATTTCATATATAACCAGAATTGTAAAATAGTCAATAATTATTATTTTATTATTCAAAGGCGCAGATTGATTTGTGGAAAGTATCCTTATTTAATTTAGATTTATCTAAGCAGGTGAAAGGTATTTCTTTACATCTTTAATTCAAATGTACCGTCGGAAAATAAATTTATGTCGACATAAAAAATTAGATATAAGAGAAAGTTGTGTTCTGTGCGACCAGTCACACCATATTTTTTATTCCCTCATCGCCACTCCTCATCCCCTTTAAGTAATCAACCCCCCCCCCCACCCCGCGCTTCACAATGTTTAGTCTTCTCCATCTTACCCTCTCTATCAGCAGCTACTTTGTCGTGTTGGCTATAATAAAAAATATTTTCTTTAGTTTTTTTTAAATTTTTTCGAGCTATATTTACTTTTAATAAGAGTCAATCATTTAAACGATTCAATTATTTATTTACGATATAGTGATCCTGGCCCATTTATTTAATTTGTTAAATTTTAATTGTTTTTTCTTTTCTCATTGCCACCCCTCATTCCCCTTTTGAATAATCAATGCCCCCACCACTTTCCCATTGTCGCGCCATCCTCTCTCTCCTCCCCTCCCTCAAGGCAGCCAAGCGTCCCTCATTCCCCTTTTGAAAAATCAAACCCCCCACCTCTTTCCCATTGTCGCGCCATCCCCCCTCCTTCCCTCCCTCACGGCAGCCAAGCGTCTCTCCAGCTTGCAGTCGCCATTAAGTGCAGTGAGAATACCAATCAAGTGATAACTTATACACCTCTCTCTCCTCTTTTCTTCTCCAAAAGTACTTATTTTGTAAGTACATCTTTTATTTTTGTTATATATATTTATATTAAATAATTTCAAACGAAATATGTGGTTAAAATAATAATAAATTAATGATTATTTATATGATGAATCATTAGCTACTTTTGACCATTTATTTCGTTTCTCTTAATACAATATAATAATTATATGATAATATTTTCACTTTACCTATGGATGTGAGTTTGGATATTCATTCATTTCAATGAAAAATATATTCAGTAATATAACACGTTTGTTATTTATTGCTCTCTAGGAGGACGTTACGGTCCTGATTGCGTTTGACGACTTGTTTAGCGGGATAAATTGATTTAGAATTAAAGAAGAAAGTGAATCTAGCTAATTTTTATTTGTTTTATTGCCCTCTAGACTGATGTTTCGGTCTTGATTGGAATCATCTTCGGGCTCACTACTTGTGCAAATAGAAACATAATTATATACAAATTAGCAGTTTTAATTGAAATGTTTAATTTATATTGCAGTCGTCAGCCTATAAACTCTGAGGATGACGCCAAACAAGGCCGAAACATCAATTAAATGAAATTAAAACTAACTGCATTCTCTCTTCTCATATCACTCAATAAAATAGTCGTGTTTTGGCTTCATTATGCCGACTCGAGTTTTGGAAAATTATATTAACTTGTATACGTTTTTTTTTTTTTTTTTTTTTTTTTCAATATCCCATTTATATAGGCCTGGTAACTAAACCTTTTGAGCAAGTTCTTTTTTAATTGATTATAAAAACGTTATAAATATAATTTTATTACTTTTTTTTTGTTTTTCTCGGAAAATTAATCCATTCCAAACACTTCTCTCCTTCCAACAGAATAAATTTAAAATTATAAACTTGCTGAAATCTTTATTATGTTAATGGAAATTATTCTAATGTGACGTGTAGATTAATTACTAATTACTTACAAATTAGAGGAAAATTCAGCTGATTGCCTTGCTTTTAACGTTTGTTATTGATTACTTCCTCTCTCTCTCTCTCTCTTATTTGTTTTGTTTTTATTGTGATATTTTGGTAAAGCATATAAACTACATATTACGAAGCTGCTTGAGTTTGAATACCTTTCCTGGAAAAATTATTCAACTGGGTTAGAAAAGTTTGTGTTAAATCATCCATAATTGGATTCCCTTTGTGAGGTCGGGACGGAATATTAGCCTCAAAAATTAAAAACTTTCATTCTATAAACTTAAAATCTACCAATTATATTTATAATTATTTTCGTATGTATGTCTGTCTTTCTGTCTTTAACGCTCTGTTAACCAACTTCCCGTTGCTATTTCCAAATAGATAGAGGGTGGCTCAAATAATTTTTGAAAATCCAGGATTTCATTGAAAAACAAATAGTTCTATCTCTCCACATGAAAAAACAAAGCCAATTAAATATAATAATAAAATAATTAAATCTCACGAAGGGAAAATAATAAAAATTGTTTATTAACCTTTTCGGCTTTTTTTTTTTACTTTCTCTTACCTCTATATATATGTTAATATATAGAGAGAGAAAGTATTGGATTCATGTCAAAAATTCGATGTCGAGATTTTGATGGATCTTTACGTTTTGAGGTCCCCTGTATCCAAAAAAGTGGTTTTCGCGACATGGTCTGTCTGTCTGTGTGTCTGTCTGTGTGTCTGTGTGTGTTCAATTTTAAGCATGAAGGAATTGAGCTAGGAGGTTGAAATTTTATATTTAAGTTAAACACCTCCCGGGAGCGTGAAAATAAGCTTTTAATCAAAATCGGCCAAAGAGTACTAGTACTTTACTGATGTACTTTTTCAGTTTTTTTCGATTTTCTCAAAATTCGCTCTAACGATTTTGATTAAAATTCAAAAATCAATTATTTTTTAGATGCTCTTTCAAATGTATATTCTCGTTTTGCCCTCAAAATTGTTTGAAGACCACTTTACTCTTGTACTTCATAGAGAAGATAGGAGAAATGGTTGCCATGGTTACAAAATATAAATATTTTCCCATGTTTATAATTTTGACATCTGAATTCAAATATTCCCTACTGCCGGGAACTAAATACATGTCGACACAAAAAATCTGGTGTGACAAGCACAGTACACAACTTTCGATTACCGAAGGTAAGAGAAAGTTGTGTGCTGTGCGCCAGTCACACCAGATTTTTTAACACTTTTCCCATTCACACTTACACTCACACACCCATGCACACAGTCTTTTCGGCAACTCGGGCCTTATAAGACTTTTACGATAATATATTTAAATATTTTATATAAAAAAAATCATTTGTGAAAATACTGTTCTATTTTCAAACGACCTCTCTAGTTTAAAAGGACATTAAATAAATAATTTTTTTTTTTTTTTCTAAATTTAGAAGAGAGTAAACAAGAAATAAATCAGCGAGACTTTTTTATTAAAGATAAATTAAATTTATATTAATTTACCTTTTGTATATACAGGATGTTTATGAGATTGTTAGACAAACGGTTTGAGATAAAAATTTGAAAATATATCATCTAATAGCCAGGAATCTTTATTCAAACATTCGCCTTCGATAATTACCTATAAATACTAATAAATTTCTTTGTTCAAAAATCTTTTTACACTTAACATTTGATCTCTTAAAAGATTTTTCTCATTTATATAGCTAGACCCAATGCAAAATAATTTGATTATATTCACAGCTTAAATTTTAATAAGTAAAATGCTTAATGTATTATTATTTACATGTCAATGTAGTGCAATATATTAAAACTTGCTGGCATACATATTTTCTATATATAAACAATCCTTTATGCATTAATTAATTATTAAAATCTAAGCTTAACTTGTTTTTAGTGATATGTGTTATGACAAGATATTTATAAAATTTTCAATTAAAAATAAAGAGCTGTTTATTTATCATTTTCACTAAAAACAATTTAAATAAATAGCAAATTTTCATCTGTATGAGATAATTAAATAAAAATGAGGGCGTTGGTAGTCAAGGGTTGAGGTCATTTCAGTTGGGATTGAGAGAAGGGACCAGAGGTTGCAATTAGCCCTCTCTCTCTGATAAGTCCAAACACGCACAGCCAGATTTGTTCCGGCATTCATTAAATTGCCGTCATGTCGGTTGGCGCTATGAAAATGAACCCAAAATCCCCTATAGAGATAGAGGTCCAAAGGCAAATGAAAATATCACCGTTGAGGGCAACTGAATAGTTTGCCCCCAATATTCATTCTCTCTGAGAGAAATTTAAATAGGAATCATCATAGATATTTATATGGAAATATTTGAGCCTTTTTAAGTTTAATGTTCAAATAATAGAAAATGAAGATAAAATAAAGATTTAAAAATTTTTAAGATTGAAAATACAAGATAAATCTGACAAAATTGCGCTCCCAGGATTCGACTGCCTTCGCGTCGGGCGGGCTACCTTTATTTTTAAACACAATAATAGTTCTAATAAGGCCTAGGATAAAGATAATAGAACTACGTCCGCCGCGAAAGCGGTCCTGGTTCGAGTCCAGGGGACGGAATTTTGCCCGATCATAAACACAAACCCATTTTGTAAATTTGCTTTCTTTGTATATTAAACTTCTATATATTGGCTGCCTGAATATTCACAGTGTTTGAGCGTTGATTGAAAAAATTCCATCTTTTTCAAACAAAACTCAAGCGCGGCGAAACCTCGGATTGGTGACGCCGAGGGTGCCAGCGTGTTAAACGTCCCCCGGTAGCCATCGGTATAACGATGGTTAGGCGATTTAAATAATTTAATGAATGATGTGGGGTCTCTAAAATGCAAAAAAAAAAAAAATTTTGAAAGAAAACATGAAAAGAATGTTAAAAATGTATTTCTCTGCCCTAATATATTTTTACTTTCACTTACCTATATATGTTAATACGTGTAAAAAGATAGTACCGGTATTGCATTCATATCAAAAATTGTCAAGTTTTTGATGGAAATACATGTTTTGGTAAAATCGCATGTCTGTGTGTGTTCAAACTATAGCAATAAGGAAATGAGATCAAGATATTGAAATTTTAAAATCAAGTTAGGTACCCTCCTAATACGAGAAAATAAGCTTTTAAATATTATTGGCCAAAGTGCATAACTGATGTACTTTCCGAGTTTTATTTCTCAAAATTGACTTTAACGATTTTGATTAAAATTCTTATTTTTTAGATGCACTTTAAAATGTATATTCTCATTTTTTACCTTCGATAATTGAAAGTTGTGTTCTATGCTTACTACTGTCTCACTTTTATTTTTTAACAATCTTTTAAAAAACTAGGACTTTTTCTGTCAAATGTTCATAAATTTATTTATTATTTAATAGATACTGATGATGTGTGTTTTACCCCCAAAACAGACAAGACAAGATGAATAAAGAAGTTTTTATTTGATCTTCTTTTTTTAATAAATCGACTGTCTTTCTCCACATATTTAATAAATAATAAAACCACAAATAAAAAAAAATCCCTCTGGAATTTTTGAGTTGTTCTTTCAGAATCTGATTTATCTTCTTCCGTCTTTTCGTGATTACTTTGAATAAAAATAAAATAGAAAATTTTTTTCTTTATTATATTTATTTCCCTTTTTTTGGGTCATGGACCATTCATTGTTTTTCATTTTTGTTTGACTTTTTAGTCTCTTCCTTTTTATTTCTCCCCCCTCCAATTTTTTTTATTTGTTTCCAAGCACAAGAACAGTTAAATTGGCTTTAAGAGGGTTGAATTTGCATTATTTATAGAGTTCTAAAGATGAAAGCAAAGAGAGAGAGAGAGAAGAAAAAAAAAACAATTTATTCTTTCCATTAAATACATTAAAAAATATATATAATATAGCAACAGCAACAACGATCGTTAAATTTAATTTTAATTTATGATTTGATTTAAATCATTTGATTAGAACAAAAAATTTCATTTGTTTTTTCTTCTTTTTTTTTTTGTTTAAACAATTTTCTCTTTTTTTTAGCACGTAGAGGTTTTATTAAGTGGTGAATAATAAATACATTTAAGTAATTAATTAACAAATATGGTGTTTTTTTAATATGTTCACTTTTTCAGCACCATGTTTATAATTTATATAATTGGATTTCTCAATTTCTAAGACAATTAAACATTGAAAAATATTTATTTGTGAATTTATAACTAAATTTTGAAAGGGATATTAGAAAAATAAATATCTAAAAAAAAATATTTCTTTTTGTTTCAGGTAAATCAACTTCATTCACATCTGCCGATTTTGTACAACCCAGTGTATTCATTCACATCTGCCGATTTTGTACAGCCCACTAGTGTAGTTGGTGAGTGTGAAAATCTTTATTATTTAGAGTGGTTTTCAATCTTTAGTGAAACAACGATTTTTTTTTTATACATTTTTAACACAAAATTTCAAAAAAACATCGCCCGTTTCACAATTCAAAATATTATGATATTAATATCACTATTGCAAAAACTATATAACCTATCTCAATGAGAAAAATTTAAAACTAAGGTTAGGTCTACACGTTTTGGGATTAGAATAATTTAGACTTGACCAGGGTCGTAGGCTTTGAGAGTCCAAACCTCCCCCCATCCCGAAAAATAATAGATATACAGTATGTAATATATATAATCTAAAACGAAGAAATTCGATAGCTGAGTGATAATTCAGAAGAGCAGGAAAATGAAGGCAGCCAGTATGAGTAAAAAAATTGTAATCGTTTCCGAAATGTCGACGAAATCTGATTAAAATTTTTTTACTCTATTTTGGCTTCTTTCACTTTCCTGCTCCTATGTATTTTGTATTCTTTAAAATGATCTTCGGGTTCATCTGAACCTCCTCTCGAAAAAAATTTTTCTTGCTCGGCGCTGGACCTGACACTTGTTCAAAATATACGAAGAAAAGAATAGCAGCAAGATAATATTTCATTTATTAGGCCTTTAATGCTGATGTTTCTGTCATCCCCAGCCCGCAAGCTCTGAGGATGGCTCGCAAAACCGAAACGTCAGCATAGAAGCCCTAATAAATGAAATATTATCTATCTGCTATTCTTTCTTCACACATCACTTGTTTTAAAGTTTCATCAAGGTTATATCTAAAGTTTTTTTTTTTTTATTTTTCTTTATTCTCGGCCTTTTGGCGCTAGTCATTCGGCCCTGTCTTGTATACAATATAATATTATTACAAAATGCTTAAGCCTATATTAAACTATATCAAACATAGATGTCTATAAAAATATATACACTATATAAAGTACACTGAATGAAAAACATTTTACAAATAAACACAGTACTCAAAATAAACATCTCTACAAACATACACTATATAACATAAGTCACTATATATACATCTAAAGTTACATCTATAATGACTATATTTTATTACCCAAAATTTAATTAATTTCTGTCCAGATTATTTGAGGGTGGACTTTGCCATCGAGTTACAGCTACTCCTCTTGAAACTAATAGATGGATCAATGGGAATATCTTTAATTCTGTTGGATATTCGTTGTTGTCATTTAGGTACCTTCTCTCTAATCTTTAGCTAGTTCGTTTTGATAGTACCCCTTCCTTGTTTTTACTTTTTAATTTAGGATCCGACAGAGAGCTAAAATGAAAGATATCTTTGTTGATTTATTCCATGTTGATTTTAAAGTTTTTTTAAAATATCGTTTGGGTGAGCAAAAGAAAAGAAAGAGGAGATTTTGATAGGGCAGGTTCAGCCAAATAAAAAGCCTTCATTCTCGACTCCAGAGACGTTTCGAGATATATTTAATGTCTCATCATCAGTTCGTATCGAAAATTAGCATATGTGCATATATGCTAATTTTCGATACGAACTGATGATGAGATATTAAATATATCTCGAAACGTCTCCGCAGTCTAGAAGTATATAGAGGCTTTTTATTTGGCTGAACCTGCCCTATCAAAATCTAATACATTCACAGCCACCAAATCTCTTATTTTATAATTTGAAATACAAGTCTTTATACTGGTTACAGTTAATAGATTTACATACTGGTATGACTGGGATTAAATAAAACTTTGTTGTTCTTTGATGTTTTTTAATTGTGATTTTTCCTTAATTAATATTTAATGTTTCATAAAATGTAAATTCAAAGAAGAAACCCTTTTAAAGTAGATAATAAAAAATTTATTACTTAAGTGATATTAAATAAATATATTTTTTATTAACTAAATAATAATAAGCCTCCATCTTATAAGGTATTATTCAAAATTGGAAACTTTAATTTTAAAGATTTTTTTTTTAATTGAAATTTCATTCATTAAATTAGATTCAAAAAAGTGATTTAGACATTTACCTCTGTCTTTTCGGGATTGGCCCTATAAGTACGATTGCGGTTGAAAAGCTTGTTCGGTTGAAATTTAATTAAGCGTAGGCATATAAGCCTTTAATTAAAATAGAAAGTCTACTTTTTTCAACATACGAGTGGTACTTGTAAAGTGCAAAATCAAAATATCCGGTTATCCAAATGGCAAGATAAAAAGTTTTCGATCTTACTCTAAAAATATTCATTTTTATAACATATATACAAAATTGTTCTATTGATTTTTGTTTTAAAAATTTTTTGAGATGAATAGTCAAACAAAAAATTGTATTTTTATTTTTTGAAATATTTCAAACAACAAAAATAAATTTTATTTTCTTCTTAGCAGACTTTTCAACATCTCAATTTCAAAATCTACTGCCAGAAAAAACTTTATACTTATTCTAAACCTTAAAAAAAAATTTTAACAAGTTATTTCGTTTCGACTTCTTATTCTGCAGTTGTTTTCAAGCAATGTGCACTTGCTCCGACTCATATATGAACTAACCACGATTGAGTCCCTTAGAGGTAGGAAGCAAGTGCACTTTGCTTGAAAACGACTGCAGAATAAGTAGTTGAAATTTATAAATAATTAATACAAAATGTGGTCTATAATTAAATACTCCCATAATAATACAAACCCTAAAATCTTTAATAAACAATTTCGTATTCTATGAAAGATTAATGAAATCGAAGAATGTTGCCTAAAATTGTTAGATTTATCCTCGGGTTCGAATATAAGAACGTCTCGTGGCCTAATTCTTATTTTTTAACTTGATTTATTTTTTAATAAGCAGTTTAGACATTTTAAATGAATTGGTGGTTGATTTAATTTTAACGCTAATGTCTGAAAGCGAAGAGTTAACCTTTAGCAAGTGCTTTTTAAAGGACATTATTTTTCTACTAAATCGAAATATAGGCTCTAAAATGAAAATATTACATATTAAAATGAAAATTTAAATAAAGAAACAAATAAAAATGAAATCATCAATCATCTTTTGGACAAGATTATCTCTAATTTTGATTTTTGTTGCGATTAAATTATAATATTTTATTTGCATAAAAAAAATTGTCCACGAATCAATGACAAAACGAAACTTTTATAATTTACTAAGACCCCTTACTCTATTAATTTTTTTCGTAATATTCTTTTGATTTGATATTCTCGTAATGGATTTTGGAATTAATCTTGTTCCATTCATTTGAAAATAATTGGATTAATATTTAAATTCGTATAATGAATGTTTTATGATTGATTATATGTAAATATATTTAAATCGATTACGAGAGAAGTTTTACATGAAATATATAATGAATTCTAATGAGGGATTGGATGGATTTTAATGATGACGTTTAAAATTATCGTATACATCGAGGCCCTTATTAGGCCAGGCTACCAGACCTCCGGCCTAATAAGGGCACCGTTGTATTTTCCCTTATGACAGCGGATGGCGAATAGCGGAGTTTTCTATAAAACTTATTCTGATCATTTTCGTTTATGCTCATTTATCCTCATAAACATCATAATATCTCCTGTTTGGTTCATTTTTTTTTTAATAAAAACAAAACAAAAATATTAAAACGTCTTTTTATCTGTAAAAAGAAAGAAATATAAAACATGCTTAGAGGAAATCCAATAATATTTTTTAAGGGTGTGTTGTTGAATAAAATTGGACTCTAGGCCGTCAGCTGGCGAAAGCCCCTTGCCTCCTCTCGATATCCTATCAATCTCGCAAAATTCGCCGTTTAAAAAGAAAGCAGAGCAAAAGAGCCTGCCTGCTGCTTGCATCTATTTGTCAACGTCCCTCTATGAAAACGGGAAAAAAAAACTTTATATGAAACAAATGGCGGGCGACTTTTTAAACGCTTTTATTTTTTGTATGTCTGTCTGAATTTCTTCTAACCAGAGTATATCTAATTAAATTTAAACTATCTACCTTGGAAACTTTATGTATCTGAATTAAAACACTAGGTTTTGATTTTTAAAGATTTCAAAAATTAATATTTCTAATACTTAAAGCACATTTCGATACTCATGTGTCATCATCAGAAGTGATTTTACAACTAAACGGTTTTGATGCAAACTCGTTTAGTTGTAAAATTACTTCTGATGATGACATATGAGTGTCTAAATGTGCATTAAATGTTAATATAACTTTTAAATTTATAAAATAGTGTTATTTTTTCGGCTTTATTAGGCCTTTAAGGCTTTAAACAATGCACAAATATATGCGCTATATTATCCAGGCACATTTAAACTAGTGTTTTTAATTAGTACAAAAGCTCTAATTTTATATTTTTTTAGTGCATTTTAAATTAAAGAAATTTTTATTTTCATTTTTTTTTTTTAAGACAAATTAGGAATTTTAATTGTTGTTTTTTTTCTTCCTTTCTTAATTCATTAAGCAATGAAGCTTTTAAAAAACTTTTTAATGGTTCTTGCATACGCCCTATACGTTTAGCCCCACCCATTATTATAAAATAAATCATAAGAGTGAGCATTATTTCCTGCTATATCATAAACCATCATCCCTCTAAAGAGAGAGAGAGAGAGAACGAATCATTAATAATTTTAATCTAATTCATTCATGCATAATGAATGCTGAAACATTCCATTAATAAAATAATAGATGTTATTCAGGTGAGAGAGTGAGTGGCGTTGTTTAGTTGGCTACATATCTTTAAAAGCCTTTTCTCTCCCTATATAGGCTAGGGATTTTTTTTCCCTTTCCAAGCAAAAAACTTTTTATTTTTATTTTTACGACAATACTTTTTTTATGGTTCAATTGAATTTGAATGGATTTTTTAAAGATTGAATTTGATCTTATTAAAAACAAAATAAATATGGTGGAATAAGTGAATTTTAAGGAAATAGAGTAGATCCCGGTATAACGCGACGGAAAAATTATAACTAGTAGGCCTACTATTTGTGATAAATAATCCTGTTTAAAATTTAACATTTTCATGTAATTTCTGATTTTTGAAGCTGACGAAGCAGCGGTTTATAAAAAATAGAAATAGGCTACATACTCATTTAGCGCGTCTCGAAAAACAGTTAGTTGTCGATTCAGAAGCTGGTTACTCTAGGCAGCAAGAGATGGCGTTAGTTTTTCCATAGGGAAACAAGGCACCATCTTTTCTTCAGTTAGTTAGCATTGAAAATCAGGAGGTTTTTGCAACTTTGTCTGTTTTTTTCTTTTTTATATGTTTCTCTAGTCGAATTTTGTTTTGTCTTAAATTACCTACCCCCGAGAGTTTTCAAACTTGGCAGGAATATCTTCTCCCATTTATTTTAAGGTTCGGAACAACGTTGTTGGAGATTTTCTCACCTTCCTATACAAGCTATTGTTTGGCATTTCTACATAAGTCTTGTTTTAATTCTCTTTAATATACACTTGTAAGATAATATTAATAATCGTCGAGGTCAGTTACTTCACCTATTGAACTCTTTTTTGTAATCCAAAATTTTTGTTTAACCTTATACAAACAAAAATTTAGGATAATATTTTTACATTTTAAAAATTATCTCTGGACGAACCAGACTTGATGAACCACTCTTACTTTTATTTTGCAGATATTTTCACCAGCTTTATTCCTAGTCATATTCAGTACAAAAATATGATTTAATGAATGGTGTACATATTTATGTTTTCTTGTTTGGCTATTGTTGTAATCTCCATCAAGTCAAATCGAAAAGACCAGGAATAATGATGGTCGAAATATCTGCAAAATAATGGTGGACTATCAAGACTGGTGTATTATTCTCCGGATATTCATTTAATATTTTTTACAATAATATTTATCACTTGAGTTTTCAAATAATTCTCATCCTATTTTATATTATACCATAAACAGACATACTTAAAGTTGAATATGAATATGACGTCATACATGTCTATATAATTTTACAACCTTAATCTCTCTCTTATACTTGTTCTTTTGTATTCTGTTAGAGCCTGTAGAGAACACAACAGCAACCCCATCTAGACATTTATATTACCCTTATCAAAATATAATTAATACATGGTGTGCTGTATTTTCTCTATTAATTAGTATAGCATGGTGAGGGAGAAGAGTGTAAATGAATTCTAGGTTTTTATAAATGTGATGAGCTAATTGATTCTATGTTTTCCGAAATAGCTCAGCTGAGAATAGTCTCGACAGAAACCGAAACTTTTTATTGCAGTATTCATTAATAATGAAAATTCGTTGATAGAAAATTATTTTTACTCTAATTAAATCTCGTATCGGTGTTTTTTTAATCCGACCGGAGAAGCCTTCTGTTGTCCGAAATAGCTCAGCTCAACAGAATCCGAAACTGAGTGTATTCATTAATAATGAGGCTGAATTGATACAAATTATTTTTAGTCTAAATAAAACAAAACAAAAAAACACCAATACAAGATTTAATAAACTAAAAATAATTTTGTATCAATAATGCCGCATTATTAATGAGAATACATTCAATAAAAATTTTCTGTTTCTGTAGAGACTAATCTCAGCTGTGCTATTTCTGAGGGTAGAAATTGTTCAAACCCCCATCTTCCCCTATCCCACCCTAAGTTTTCTGGTTACACCTCTGCATCCACATTGAAAATATTGCCTTGTATATCAAGGGTCGCGGGTTCGGACCCCAGCTAGTCCGATGATTTTATTTAAGCCATTTGGATACCAAATGGCTTAAAGAGGGTGAATGAGAAAAAAGTGTGTTTTTTATAAGAAAAAAAAACAAAAAAAAACATTGGATATACAAACAATTCTTGATGCTGATATTTCGTACTTCTCTAATTTTTTTTCAAGTTTTTCAGCATCAGAGGTCATTTAATTTAACCTCTGCATATTATTCTAGATTAATTGGTAGCCAATCGCCTCTGCATATTATTCTAGATTAATTGGTAGCCAATCGCCTATTAATCTAGAATAATATGCAGAGGTTAAATTAAATGATCTCTGATGCTGAAAGACTTGAAAAAAATTAGAGAAGTACGAAATATCAAGCATCAAGAATTGTTTATATACTCAATGTTTACACTTAACTGTTGTTATTGTATTTTCACTTGGCTGGGCTCTTAAAGAAAAATTCTTTTAAATTTGTCTATTTGTTAGTACTATTGTTGTTAAGTGGCGTATGAATTTTTCTTTGCCTAGGTACTGCACTCCCCCTTATATATATATATTATTTCATAAATATTTTCTTCGCTTTTTATTTTTCGAAATCTCCGATACGTTCACCTAGATATTTTTAAATTGAAAACCCCTTATCACAAGTTGCTGTTTGTTTATTTTGCCATATCGCCATGCCATTAAATTGGATGATTGATGCCTCCTCTCCCTAAGAATGACGGTAGACCAAAAGATAACATTGATGAGTGGGATTCCTATTAACTTCTTGTTTCATTAATGGATTTGACACTACACGTATGTGTAAGTACACATCAGGTATCAAATTTATGTTTGGGCATATAATGGACAAGGATAAGTCAAAATCGACGCCCCACTCCAACACACTGTGTTTGTTAACACGTCAAAGATTAATTAAATACAAATGAAATATGATTCAAATATTGACAGATTGTTTGTAAGAGATGTGGGCGTGTCTTTTAGCGTAGGATGTAATTTCCATTGCTAATTCGTGCTTTAATTAAAATTCAATAAAAACAAAAAAATTCCTTCTTGTAAAAACATTGAATGTTGACAAAAATATTTTTATAAATTTCTGATTTTCTTGGTTCTAAGAAAATACGCCTCCGTAGAAAAAGTGACTCCTGTGGTAAAAAAAGATAGTCGTGGGATAAACGCTGCCAGATATTTTTCAAAAATTTATTAAACTTTTTTTCTAAAACAACATAAGCAGCCATATTGATAAAATTTGGTATATAAGCAAGGGCCTACCCAGGATCAAATCTAGAGGGGGGCAGATCATGGCTGTCCAGATTGTGAGATAGCTTTTTCATATATATATAGGGGAAAAGCCTTCGAATTAAAGGCATAAAAACCCTCGAGTCCTAACGAGTCCCCGTCGCCATCGCCCTACCTAATTTTGTTTCATTTCATCACTTTATAAGCATTTAATTTTTTTTCTTGCTTCTAGGGGGGGGGGCAGCTGCTCCCTGCCCCTCGCTGGGTACGCCCATGTATATAAGCCTACTTCTTTCACCAAAATTGTAAATCTGTAACAACTTTTGGAATAACCGAAAGTAGTACTTTATCTGTGATAAATTACACAATTTTAAAAACATTTGATTCTTTCACGTTTTTTTGAAAACTAGTTTGTGATACAATCAACGAATAAAAAGACCTTTCCCGGAAATTTTTCGTGGATCTTATCAAAAACTAGTCAGTTTTCGAAGAAACGTGAAAGAATAAAAACCTTTTAAATTTGTGTAATTTATCATAAAATGACAAAAAAATTACATTCTTAAAAAATTTATTAGGCAGATGTTGACATATTTACTCCAAAAGTTGATAGAGATCTACAATTTTAGTGCAAGATGATCACGCATTGTAGTAGCCAATAGGGGAAATCAAACCAGAATTTTTTTTTAAATTTTTCTTATTAATCAATTGGGAAGACCAGCACGTTAAATTCCCCTGTACAAATATACGAACGTTATTAACAGTATTTTAGTCGCTAGCTCTTGATAAGAATTCTAATTAAGCTCATATTCATTTTGATTTATAGCAAAAAAAAAAGTCCTTTATTCCTTTTCTTCTTAAATAAAAGAATCTCTTTAATTATGCAAATTTTCTATCTTCTTTATTTATTATTTATTATAAAGTGAATTTCATTGAAGTTATGTCTTATTTATTTATTACTGAACTTTTTCCAGATACTCGAGATTAATAAATTTAACTTAAGAAAAATATTAAAGTGCTTTTTGTAATAAATTTCGATTAACATAACATTCAGATTTAAGTTATTTTTTTTTTTTTTTTTTATTAATACTTTCACTCTTTCTCTAATAGAAATTTGTGAATAGGCTTATAGATTATAAATTTTCTTCAAATTGGTTAATATAAAAAATTTGATTTCTTTCTATTTGTAAAGTAAAAGTAGAATTTTTAAATCTTTTCGGCATCTTTGGCTTATGACAATATGTATTGGGAACCATTTAGTATACAAATGATTTAAATAAATAATCATCTGACTAATTATTGATTATAAATATTTGTTTCTTGATGGCTCAATATTAAAATATGAGGTTGTGGTATATGGTCAGACAAGCCGAAAAAATGAAATAAGTCTATTTTTTTTTGTCAACGTTTCGTATGCCAATCGCACTCTTCATCAGGACAAAAATTGATGTCAAATTGTCAGATTAATTGACATGGCAGTGTAGGGTTTTAACCAATTTTTATTCTCTTGAAAAATTCTCTTTACTGTTTTGGGGTCGAATCGAGAATAAAAATTGGTTAAAACGTTTCTACACTCAACTAACCAGCCGATTTGACATCAATTTTCGTCCTGATGAAGAATGCGATCGGCACTCGAAACTTCGACAAAAATAGACTTTTATTTTTTCGCCTTGACTGCGCCATATACCAACCACATCCCCATATTATTGATTTTTTTTTTTTTTTAATTTCCGGATTCAAATTAGGACTTTTGTATGATTAAAATCATAATATTAATATTCTTTCTCATTCCAAAGTGGGGGGGGGGGGGGGGTATCAACTAGAACTTAGATCAGCTCTTTCCCCCTAAGTGATAGAGGATTAGTTAATCCAAAGAATACCTGGAAAATTTTGCAATTTTGTTGTCTATTTTTCTTCTTTTTTTTTTCAAAGATTAATCTGTTCTTTGATAATTTAATATAGGCCTATTTATACTTTAAAAAAAGATACTAAAGCAAAAACAGTCAACAATTAGACGACCCTTTAGAGCATGAGTTTTGAACTAATTTATCGTTCTTCATCCTTGAATTAAATTTACTAGAAGTTTTAATTTTCTTCCTCATTACCACAGTAGAGACGATCAAAGGAGTTGTTTTAGGTTGAAAGAGAGAGAGAGTGGAAATGATACACACACAGAGGGAGAGAGGGAGGGGGTATAAAATAACAGTGCCATGTGACACGCAAAAAGAGCCCTGCCTGGAAGGGACATATAAACACGCCAAGTTACTCGTTAGGACCGATTATAGTTGGACATGAAAATTTGACGTGACTTGACCAACGACACGCGTGCTGTTTCGAGTCCCCTCTAAAAAAAATTCTAATGCGTGACTTGAGTACACAAATGGCAGGAGTGCCTTTTGGGTGGTGGCTTATAAGAAGCCATAAGTAGTTTATTTGGCCCGAAGGCAGGCGGCGTGGCTAGTTAAAATATTATTCTAATTGTAGATTTTGAAATTAAGAGTAATCGTCCAAAATGAAATTAATTTTTTCTATCAACGTTTCAAATTATAGTCGTGCTTAGGACAGTTAAAGGAAAATAGCACACTTCTTTTAATATATAAAATAAAATAAATTTTAGATATTTTCTCCTTCATATTAAAAATCACCTTATTTTAAAAATCTACAGCTAGAAAAACTTGATAGATTTTTTCCATTGAATGTTTAGTAGAATTTCTAAAAAAATTTATTTTTTTATTAATGAGAAACAGGATGAAGAAGAGCAGCCAGTATTTTGTTTAATTTATTTAAGGCCCATTAAGCTAACGTTTCGGTCTCGGTCGAGACCATCCTCAGAACTTCTGGACTGTCAATATGAGACAAATTTAAAAAAACTCAATTATATAATTCATAACCAAATAAGTTATAATTCAAGTATATAAATAGATATAAATGAATATATTCCAGGTTTAAACAATTGAGTCTATTATTGGAAGAGCAACAGTCGTGTGGTGCGTTTAATCGACTACAGTTTCTTAGACGAATAATAGACTCAATTGTTTAAACCTGTGTATATTCATTTATATCTATTTATATATTGGTTATGAATTATATAATTGAGTTTTTTAAATTTGTCTCATATTGACAGCCCATACGCTCTGAGGATTGTCTCGACCGAGACCGAAACGTTAGCTTGATGGGCCTTAAATAAATGAAACAAATACTGGCTGCTCTTCTTTGATCATCCTGTTTCTCATTAATAACCTTTATCCAGCTATAAATATACTTTTCTCAATTTATTTTTTTGTCAATTAGGCTACTTATGATAGATTTATTCTGATTAGGAGTTGATAATTATTTAAATTCTAATAAGGGATTAAATATACTCTTACCCGAACTCCAAAAAATAATTTTAAAAATTTTTAAAAAAAGGATGAATATAATTAGTTTTAACTGTTATCTTTAAAATTTTTGTTCATTGCAAGTTTACAACTTTTTGGATTGAAATATGTGATGATTTGCATAACACGCATTTTCTATGACCTAAAGACCTATCGAAAATTAAATTAATATTTTGTCACCAGATAATATTCTTTAATTTAATTTTTCAAAATATAATAATTAAAAATGCAGTTTTAGCTACAACCTCCCTTTCAATAAAAAATTTGTTAAAAAAATATTTCAATTTTTAAAAACAAAAAATCTGTGATTATTGAACGAAATCTAAAAATATTTTATACCAGCGTTATAATACATATTGTCTCCTCTTCTCTTTTCTTTTCAAATATATAGTATAAGAACCCCTCGAGCATGGCATTCCTTTCTGCACACAATTGTGACTTCATGTTCTCGTTCGCTTTCAATAAAATCACCCCCAAATATCGAGCTTATTATATTACATTCTTAGAATTTTGGAAGAAAGATTAAAGGACAACCAAAGGGAATTTAGATTTTTTCCATATATTTATTTTTTTTTAATGAATTTTATTTATTTATTTGCTTGTTGACCTTTGTATGGTTATTTGGCCAAATATCGGAATTTAAAAAATCAAGACATTTAACTAAAGCCCGGATTTTTATGTAGTAAAAATTCCTAAATATGTCATATAATAAGCTTATGCATTAAAAGTTTTAAAATATGCAATAAACTGTATATATAATTATATGAGGAAAAATATAAAGTAAATGCTCAAATGATGCTCAAAAGTTTCGATCCAATTATGATGATCTTCAATACTTGAATTTTTTTTTTTTTTTACTTTTTAAATCAATTTTTATAATAATAAAAATAAATTATAGACTTCATTTTTTTTTTTTTCTAAAATTTGTCAATTTCTTAAAGCTTTAAGTTCATTTTACTTATACGGTATATAGTAGAAAAAATAAAAGTCCAAGCAGCTCTGTTTATTTCTTTATTAAAGAACACAGAGCGACGTTTCGGTCGACTATGCGACCATCTTCATGGCTAGGGTTCAGTCAACAGTCATATTGACTTTTGCGCTGAATGCATTATATCTGATAGATCGTAATGAATTTTATTAAATGTCTGTCAAATAATTTTTCTATTGACTGAACTCTAGCCATGAAGATGGTCGCATAGTCGAATGAAACATCGCTGTGGGTTCTTTAATAAAGAAATAAACATAGCTGCTTGGCCTTTTATTTTTTCTACTACATTCAGCTATTCACACAAGCTGTTTATTTTATATATTTTTACTTAATTTATCGGGTTGTTTATAACGGAATTAGTGGTGTCAGTATTTATTTCTTGATACTATCGGAATAAATATGTTTGTACAAAAAAGAATCCCATCAGGGGAAAATTATTTCCCGGACTATAAAATTTTATCTCTTTATATAAAGTCCTCCATAACTTTGGCCATATTTTATTTAATAACCCCACCCCCTCCATTCTCTTTTGATTTTATTTCTAATTAGTTTTTTGTCCAAAATCATTTCACGTGTACGGATAATAATTTTTTTGTATTTTCTCAATATAAAAAATAAGAAACATTTCATCTAATTAAAAATAAACTTTCTGATATTAGCTACTACGTTGCGTACATTTCGAGTGCTTTTCTTTTTTGCTGGTTAAATTTTTTTTTTTTATTATTAAATTATAAAAGTTTAATAAAAATTCCCACCAGACTCACAATACACACACACACATCATAAAAATCAAAAAATAATTAAACGACTGTTTCTCTCCAATAAAAATTAACTTTGCTTGTTCAACTAGAGAGATAAAGTGGAGGGGGGGGTCTATCTTGACTAAAGAAGAGGGGATTATGCAACTTTCAAAAAAAAAAATTAATATTTGATAAAAGCAAAAAAACTTTTAGAAATTAAGAGAATATTAAATGTAGAAATTAATTGACTTAAAAAACACCAAGATTACAAAATAATGTAGTTTGTAACCTTTTACTTTCTCTTACCTCTACATATGTTAATATATATAGAGAGAATGTATTGTATTCATGTCAAAAATTCGATGTCGAGATTTTGATGGATATACACGTTTTGGGGTCCCCTGAGTCCAAAAAAGTGATTTTCGCGACATGGTCTGTCTGTTTGTATGTGTGCCTGTGTTGAATTTAAAGCATGAAGGAATTGAGCTAGGAGGTTGAAATTTTTAAATTTAAACGTGGCGTGGAAATAAGCTTTTGAACAAAAAGCACTAGTACTTTACTAATGTACTTTTTTACTTTTTTTGGATTTTCTCAAAATTCGCTCCAACGATTTTGATTAAAATTCAAAAATCAATTATTTTTTATATGCTCTTTAAAATGTATATTCTCATTTTGCCTTTGAAATCTTTTGAAGCGCATTTTTTAAATTCTTTTGACTCTATCTACAAAAGCAATGGTTCTAACGAGATTTACTTTTGACATAAAGCTAACTAGAGTTTCAGTGAACACACCTTAATATCAGAGTCGACTGCTAGATCGTATCCTTTTGACTGATACAGATAGTAGGCCTATATGCTTTTCAGAGGATAAAATATTTTATGGAAATTAAGCTTGAAACCCAAATATCTCTCGTTTCCCTTTCCCAAATTTCAAGGATTTCAATAGAAATCATAATCCAAATTTCAATATGCGTACAATCAAGTTCTCAAACTCTAATATAAATTGAGAAAATCCATTTAGCTTTCGGTTCTGACCTATAAAATTAATTTGAACTCAGCTTCCAAAAAAAAACTTAAAAAAAAATACCATTATGTTTTATGAAACCACGATGCAAGTGAAACTTTTTTCGGATCGTAGGCGTTTAACTGAAAATTTTCAGAAAATTATTCAATTAAGGGTATTAAAATCGCGTTTTTAATCTTAACTTAATAATTGGAAAATGAGAATGATAATGGGAAATCAATAGACGCATGTTAAATACTGAGAACAATATTTATTTAGTAATTGAAGATTTGAATCATTTTAAATTATTTTAAAAATTATATTTTATCAATTTAAAAAAATCTGGTGTGACTGGCGCACAGCACACAACTTTCTCTTACCTTCGGTAATCGAAAGTTGTGTACTGTGCTTGTCACACCAGATTTTTTGTGTCGACATATATTTAGTTCCCGACAGTACGGAACATATGAATTCAAGATGTAAAATTTATAAGTATGGGAAAATATTTATATTTTGTTAGCATGGCAACCATTTCTCCTATCTTCCCTATGAAATACAGGAGTAAAGTGGTCTTCAGAAGATTTCAATCGCAAAATGAGAATATACATTTTAAAGAGCATCTAAAAAATAATTGATTTTTGAATTTAAAAAAATCGTTGGAGCAAATTTTGAGAAAATCGAAAAAAACTGAAAAAGTACATCAGTAAAGTACTAGTACTCTTTGGCCGATTTTGATTAAAAGCTTATTTTTCCGGTCCCGGGGGTGTTTAACTTAAATATAAAATTTCAACCTCATAGCTCAATTCCTTCATGCTTAAAATTGAACACACACACACCCACACACCCACCCACCCACACACCCACCCACCCACCCACCCACCCACAGACAGACCATGTCGCGAAAACCACTTTTTGGATTCAGGGGACCTCAAAACGTGAAGACCATCAAAACTCGACATCGAATTTTTGACATGAAACCAATACTTTCTCTCTATATATATATACATATATACATAGGTAGAGAAAGTAAAAATTGAATAATTAAATCTCACAATTATTTTTTATAATTCGTCATATATATTAAATTTCAACTTTCCTATTTTTGTCGTCATGGCTTGTACCGTCAAGGCCTTTGACATCACGGTTTGTAACTGGACATGCTGATAGAAGAGCGAAAAAATTTGAGAGGATCAAATAGAAGTTTCACTTTATAAAAATATTTAAAAAAATATCTCAATTTGGTAGACACATCAGTCATTTTGATATTGATCCAATATATTCCAATAAATTTCTCTGTCTATAAATCTCTCTATCATTTATATACTGTATATTACATTTATAAACGGAAATTTTATGTTATCATTCGAGCTCTTAATCATTGATGTTATGAATTATCAATATCAGAGACTAAAGAAATAAATATTTAGGGTCGTATCGCCTGGCGTTTTATTTAAACAAATTTTATAAATGGGATAATGAAGTAAAATCATTATACCAAGAGTTTTTTTAATCGAAATTAAATTTACAACACAGATTCATTCGTTGTATATATATTTAATGTTAGAAGATATCGCTGTCTAACATCAAAGACAGATATTTATCTTGGGTTTTAGGTCAGAGGCTTATTTATTTTTTTTCTTTAAAAATTATTTGAGAATTATTCATGAATTAAATTCATATCAGTTGAAACGAATCTAGGCACACAAAAAAATTTATATATATAATAAAATTATGAGAGAGAATACTCTAATCTAACAATTCGAAGTAATTTAGATTATTAAGGTAAAATTATGATATATAAGGGTTTTAATAATTAGAAAGCCTTTGTGTTTTGAGAGGAAAAAAAATTATAATTGTAATGAGTTGATTAGTATTGATTCTTCTATATTCATTTAACTCCTTGGAATAGAATATATCGTATTGGTTCATTAAGGATCTTCGATCCTAGTCGCAATTATAATTAATTAAATATACATTCTTACCTAATAAGTTAGTTTATTTTTGAAATTTAGAAATTTTCAATTTTTTTTGTCATATTATGATAAATTAGTCTATTTTACAAAGCTTTTATTTTTTGACATTTTTTTTCAAAAACTGAATAGTTTTTGAAATAATCAACAAATAAAAACAAAATTTTCGTTAAATTTGAAAAAAATTAAAACAAAATCATACAGGTGTCATTAAAAAACATGTAAATATAAACAAATTCATTTGTTTCACAAATTTGTCACAGAGACCCTTTCCACAGGGGAGTATTTGTTTATTATATACGCCCATGGTGATCAAACCATTTTATTTGCCGTGAGATTCAAATATTTTATTTATCCAACTTAATTAAACTCATATTATTCATTCCTCTCGTTAAATATGTATTTATGTATATATAAATAAATTTAAATTTGCAATGACAATATTTAAGGGTGTAGGCTACATTGCAAGAGAAGGACCTTTTACTAGGACTTAATAATAAATCTATCCCCCCCCCCCCCCCCCTTTATCACTTCCCACAATATGTGTGCGAGATTTTGTGTTAACTCTAAATTCCCAAGTCACATCGAATATTCAGAGTTTGAAATTCGTCTGCTCTTTGCTTTTCTCAAGGGCGTATCCAAAAGGGGTATAATGCTGGTAATTACCTCAACCAACTTTCTCTCTCTCTTTCTACTAACGTTCATTAGAATTCACTTAAATTCCATTTTACTTTCTCGCACTATAATAGTCAGAGAAAAGTATTATGGCCGTGAAAGATGTAATCCTCCCAAATTTTTTTTATAGTCAAAAAAGGTTACAAAAATACAAAAAAAAAAAATCATTGTGTGGTTTTATGAAACCACGATGCAAGTGACACTTTTTTCGGATCGTAGGCGTTTAAGTGAAAATTTTCAGAAAATTATTCAATTAAGGGTATTAAAATCGCGTTTTTAATCTTAACTTAATAATTGGAAAATGGGAATGATAATAGGAAATCACCAGTCCTGTTAAAAACTGAGATCAATATTTATTTGTTAAAAACTGAGAACAATATTTATTTAGTAATTGAAAATTTGAATCATTTTAAATTATTTTAAAAATTATATTTTATCAATTTAAAAATTGAATAATTAAATCTCACAATTATTTTTTTTATAATTCGTCATATATATTAAATTTCAACTTTCTTATTTTTGTCGTCACGGCTTGTGATGTCATGGCTTGTGGGGTCACGGCCTGTAACTGGACATTCTGATAGAAGAGCAAAAAAATTCACTTTAAAAAATTAAAAAAGATCTAAAATATAACGTATCTTCTCATGATTAATTCCCTCACCCTTATCGAAGTGATATATGATTAAAAACGAAGTGATTTTGAATCTCAGAAGATTCAATTAGTTCTCAATCATTTCGTTACATTTAAATGAGGCGATAAATTCTTTTCTCTCTCTTTCTCTATGGAGAACAAATCAGATTAAGAAGGTGGAAGAGAGAGTTGATCGATAACAAGCGAAGCATTTATTCTTGCCGAGGCCTGGGTCTGATTGGCCTGGCAAAAGGGCGTCTAAAGGGCCTGGAAATATTTGGTTAAACCAACTCAACTGGGCTTCTCAATTTTTTCTTTCAATTTTAACAATATTCAAAAAAAAAAAAAAAAAAAACAACCTAAAATATAGAAGATTTGGTGTATTATGTTGTGAGGTTTTCGACATCTGAGGCCATTGCGTCTTCATCAATATTTATTAAAATTACTTAATAAATAAATATCGCTTATCACTGACCCTTGGAATTTTATTGAGACGTCTATCTCTTCTTTGTCACCATTCTAAATTAAAGTAAACTATATATTACTTTTTTTTTTTATTATATTTTATTTCCACTCAGGGGCTCACTTGTAGTGAGTACGTGGATGGCGACCACGAGTTACCCGAGCTAAGGCTGACAATTCTTCCTTTCTTTTATGTCAGCCCCTATATATATATTTGACATTATATCGATGGCTATTGGGGTGGATGTTCCACAACGCTGATTCTCCTGGGCCACCCACCCGGGGTTTCGCCTCACTTAACATTGCTTAACTGCAACATTCTTTTCTTGGTGGTGACTCGTTGCCAGGCCTCCTTTTATTAAGTTTTTTTTAATTTCTCTTACACTATAAATGAAATATTTTTAATGTAGTTGCAGTTTGTTCCTATTTACTTGAGCAAAACGAATCCAGAGATACTCGGGGGGGGGGGGGGGAGGCTGGTGTGACTGATTTCACAGTACACAATTTTTTCTTATTTTCGGTAATTTAAAGGTGCATTCTGTACTTGTTTACCAGAATATAAATACAAATCAAATTTTTAAGTATTAATTTCAAAAATTTTATATTGAGAAGAAAATATAATTGCCAAAAAATTTTTTTTCTCAAATCTCTGGGGGGGGGGGGTAATTACTACCCTCTTTACCCCCCCCCCTTGTATCCGCCCTTGCCTTTGAGTAAACCATGTCTTGCACAGTTGTTTATCTCTAGAAATTAATAAACGGTTTACAAAACGAATAAAAAAAAATTTTTCGTTTGAGTTGCCAATATCATAATGAATAAATTTTGGATTCATTCGATTTTTTCACGTTTGGTTACTAGCAAATATTCTATATAAAAATTAATTATTAATTAATTTTTAATATAGTCCTACAAAAAATTCTTATTATACCATTGAGTTTTCTCTGTTTAAATATTTAGACAAGATAACTCCAAATCTATTAAAGAAAAAAAATGTTTAAATACTTAATCTTCTTAATATTAATATATAAAGTAGCAAATTATGTCAAGTACTAAGTAAGTAGTATTTCAATGAGTTTTTTTTTAAAGAGCCATTGACTTGGGTAGGAGTGGTTGAGAGAAGGGCTCTTCATCAACATGATGAGATTAAAAACGCAAATTTTTCAGATCATTAAGAAGAAAATTACTTTAATTAAAAATTGAATTAATAAGAAAAAGTCGTATCATCTTAATATTAAAAGAAAATCGAATTATTCTCAAACCCTTTCAACTTCTTTTTAATATCAGTGAATGGAAAATCTTTATTTTGTAAGATCACATTTCCCGGCTTTTGGTTAGGGATCGTAGTTTCAAAGGAGCTACATTTTTGTCTCCTTAAAAAAAAGTTATTTTTCTAATTCAAACTTTAATAGGAGGTTATTATTATTATATAATACATATGCACACATATACTCAGAGAAACATATCACAACAAACAGACATGATTCCAAAAGTACTTTTTTTTTTTTAACACTCATATTTTTCTCTCATTCACACTCACATTCACACAGTTTTTTCGGCAACTCAGGCCATATAAGACTTTATACGATAACCATTATTAAATAAATATTAGGGGTTCAGGGATTCCTATTTAAGCCATTTGGCATCCAAATGGTTTAAATAAAATCATCGGAATGCCTGGGATCCGAACCCGCGAATCTTGGTATACACGGACATCACGCTAACTCATACACCAAGCCCGAGGGCAAAGTACTTTTTAAATTAAATCAAAGGGACCTACCTACATTTTTGTTACATTAGTTGAATTTCGATTTAATTTATGGTTAAATTAACAGCACAGAAATGCATAAAAATTTATCATCCTTTAACGAACTAATGATTTAATTAATTTTACATATCTAAATATCTGTTGTTTGACAAATTAAAAAAAAATTCATTTCTGAAAGATAATTAGCTACCATGGGGGTTTTTAATTATAGACCACATTTTGTATTATTTATTTATTTATAAAAATATAAATACTGTACAACGTTTCGACTATTTATTCTGGAGTAGTTTTTAAATACTGTGCACTTGATCCGATTCAAGTGGACTAAGGGACACACCTACGTGAAGCTAGTAGCATTTTATAAGCTTTGATGATGGTGTCTAATTTCATGGTGATGATTGTATGGTTGCTAACTTCATTGATTTAAAAACACTGGGTTATTTTTTGCCGGCGTTTCTGGGGCTAGAAAAAATTTTACTTGAAAAATATTTCTAATTATTATTATTTATTTTTCTCTCCATTACATACCGGAATTTTACAAAAATGTATAATTCATAATAATTCTCCTTTTTATTCACATAAGTGCGTTCTGGATTTGACCTATGACCCACTCAAATAAATATTAGAATATACAATAATTTAAAAGCACTTTTCTACATTTTAAATAAATAAAAAAAATATATAACAAATAGACTGAAAGCATCAGCCTTTGTAAAATTTTAATAAATCGCGCACACCCCAAATAACTCATATATTTAAGGGAAAAAAAGGACGTTCAAAACGTTGCTGGAATATATAAAAATATATATACAGGAGCTGCTGCTCTTTTGAATAAATCAATTTAATATTTCTAAATATAAAACATTTTATAGAAAAAAAAAAAGGAAATGCATTTTTTCCTTTTCCTAATGAAAGAGAAATATTTATTCCAACTTACGATCTAAATAAAATCAAATTTTATATTCTATAATAAAAATAATAAAAAAATATTTATAGATATGAATCCATCCATCTTTGAAAAGATATTTATATACATGGCTTGGTGTAGGGTGGCAATAATATTCGCCCGTCTTGATAAAATTTTTTTTTCTTTTTATTCGTTCATATATTTAATTTCATTTAAAATGAATGGAAAAAGATAGAGGTACTTTCAATAAAAAAAAAAAAACTTATGGAAAAAATCTGGTGGTGTCATTATCCCAAAAACCCATTTTATTTTTATTTATATTTAAGATTTTATAACAATTCTTGATTTTGGGTAGACTGTCATTTATTTGTTTTACCTTAAAATTTAATTAAATATTCTATTTCTAAAATATTAGGATATAAAAGGGGGGGACTAGAATATCGTCAAAAAAGGCGTGACGTAATATGTGAACGAGCCTTATACTGATTATTTGAAAAATATATTTTTCTTAAATAGAGGTCCAGTAGGCCTAAATCATTTATTTCTATTTTTATTTTTCTTTCGATTTCTAAAAAAATCCAAAGGTGCAAACACTTTGAATTTTTTTTATATTGATTTTCATTTTTGTCAATTTTATATGGTGATTCTTATCCCATTTTATCAGGTTCTAAAAATGATCGTATGACCAAGTTTTCCAATATTCTAGATCTTAATATCTCTGATAGGTAGGAGATTGGAGAAAAAAAAAGGTGGGAAAAAAAAACTTTGTTGAGTTAAAGTTTTAAACAATTCTCTTCATCCTTTCATCTCGACTTTTAATTTTTTATTTTCTCGTATAGAGATTATTAGTTAATAAAAAAAAAAATACAAATTCTAATTTAGTTTTATTTTTTAAAGTGAAACTTTTATTTTATCCCCTCAAATTTGTTCTCTCTTCTATCAGCAGCATGTCGCGTTACAAGCCGTCAAAGGCCGTGACGCTACAAGCCATGACGTCACAAGCCGTGACGACAAAAATAGGAAAGTTGAAATTTAATATATATGACGAATTATAAAAAAATAATTGTGAGATTTAATAATTCAATTTTTTTTTTTTTTTTTTTTTTTTAAAGAAAGTCATTTCGGCTGCAGAGGCCATTTGACTTTTATAAATTTATTTATTAATTATATTTATACAGTATCGATGGCTTCCGGCGGGCAATTCAATTTTTAAATTGATAAAATATAATTTTTAAAATAATTTAAAATGATTCAAATCTTCAATTACTAAATAAATATTGTTCTCAGTTTTTAACATGCATCTATTGATTTCCCATTTTTCAATTATTAGTTAAGATTAAAAACGCGATTTTAATACCCTTAATTGAATAATTTTCTGAAAATTTTCAGTTAAACTCCTACGATCCGAAAAAAGTTTCACTTGCATCGTGGTTTCATAAAACCACACAATGATTTTTTTTTAATTTTATTTTTAGTTTTAATGATTCAACTAGAGCCAACGGTTATTAGTTTAAATTAAATATTTTTTTTTGTTCTTCCATTTTTATTTTTTTTTAACACACACTTTTTTGCTCATACAGAACGTGACAGACGGACAGACAGACGGACACTCCACTATTATATACCAGCATATAGATTAAACTTAACTTTTCTTCGATAGGAATAATTAAAGTCTTCATAAAACAAATCCCAAGAAAATGACAGTGTAATTAAAACTTAGGCATTGCACCTGCTATTTAAAACATGTGCAATTTAATTTAGTTTTTTTTTTTTTTTTTTTAATATCAAACATATTTGGTTGAGAAATTACTCATTATATATATATTAAATATCATCACGTCATTCAGAGTACATTGATTAATATTTTCCACAGCGCCACCAAAATTGACCTCATAAAGGGAATTCATAAGATTTTTTCCATTTTTTATTGGTCATGGCGAGTTTTAATATTTTAATCATTGCTCTTTTAAAATTAATTTCTCTCTCTCTTTAATAATTTATTTAAAACAGCTGCTGCTTTCTTTTTTTTTAATCATTTTTTATCAGACTTATTATGATCAACATAATTTTTAATGAAAAATTGAATTGCGAATTTTCAAGAGACTATATATAATTCTCATCATATAAGTGAAGTGTATGTTCGCATATTCATATTAAAATTTATGTTGGGTATAATAATAAAAAAACTTTTATGTAATACTTTGATATTTGATGAGATATAAAAAAAAAATTCAGAAGAGTTATTATTTATTAATAATTTTATTTTACAATCACATTTTCTATTATAATATGATGTGTATAATAAAATAAATATAAAAATTACTTTCATTTACCTAACATAATGAAAATAATACAAAATTTCAACGGAAATACAAAAAAATCATAATTCACTTGGATTTTTTTTTATAAATTCTAAATCAATTATCTCTGCATCACTGTCGTAACGAGGGAATGAAGCGCCTGTGGCAAGTGTCTACTTTGCGCTCCGCTTAATCCAGTGATTCCTAACCTTTTTCTTGCCAAGCCCCACCTTTCTAAAGTTATTGTGCGTCCTATGTAATACATATAATTTTTGTAAAATATATAAAGTGATATTCCTAATTCTAAATTGTCCCTCTGAATAATCCATTCCCAGCCTGCGCCCCACGTTGCCACAAAAAAAATTAAGTTTTAATGTATCTCTTAGGCGTAACGAGAAATTTTTGATGGGGGTTCAAGAAAATTTTTTAAAAAATTTGAAAAATTTAAGATTATTTTAGGGTATTTATAAATCATTTTTTTTTTTTTTTTTTTTTTGCTAGAGTAAATTATTATTTTTTACTTTCTCTTACCCTATATGAAATATAATTTGTATTATAGATAGGTCGAGGGTCCGGTGGCCTGGTGCAACGGATAGCACGCCTATGCCCCGGAAAGGTGGAGATCCTGGGTTCGTCTCGGGGGCCATGGGATGTTTGTCCTCACCAATAAAAAACACTCACATGTCTTGTTGAATTGTATTATAGAACTTAAATATCTAGGGCTTGGGTCTCATGGGGGGTTTGAACCTCCAAACCCACCCCCCTGGCTACTCCTATGATGTATCTAAATGCAATATATCCGTAGCGCCTCACTGATTAAAATGGTGGTAAATAAAAACCACTCTTCCTACTTGGTCGGTCTCCTTTGTTTTGCGCCCCCAGCACAGTTGCGCCTGTTTTGCCACGCCCTCGTTACGGCAGAAAAAAACAATATATATTTTGTTATTTCTAAATAAATAAAATCCAGAAGGGCAGAGCTTAAAGTACTTGAAAAAAGCATTCAATACTCTCAAATATTTCTAATAAAGATACTTTGAGTAAAAGAATTTTGAGGAGGTCCACTTAAAAAATAGGCCTAGTGGCTAAAAATATTTAATCTCTTTTATTACTTTCGCTACAATAAATACTGTATAAATAAATATTTCAAAGCACTTACCTCTGACAGCTTTGCTGAAGAGATCTTTATGTTAGCAATTTTTTATCTAGTTGTTTACATTCTCTAGGAAAATTTATCTAAAATGAATTTATTCTAAATTAAATTTTAAATAACTTTAATTATTAACTTGGTAGAGTTTTGTTTGAATTTTTCAATCAGCGCTCAAATACCGAGGACTGCGAATTAGTCAGAAAATATATCGTTTAAGATAGCAAATTTACGAGATGAGTTTGTGTTTATGATTGGGAAAAATTGCGCTCCCTGGTCTCTAACCAGGACTTGCACGTTCTCGCCTAAGCTCATTGGGCCTACGATCTAGGATAAAGGTAGTCCCTCCGCCGCGAAAGCTTGGAGGTTCTGGTTCGAGCCCAGAGGGCACAATTTTACTCAATCATAAAAACATTCACATCTCGCAAATTTACTACTATTTTAATTAATTATATAATTTTTTCAAAAACTTGATATCAAATAATATTCTTAATCTTTTATCTTGTTATAATTAATTACCTTGTTATAATTAATGTCAAATATAACGAAGAAATAGTGGTGGGGTTTTCCAAAAATCCACTTAATTTCAAACTTTTTTTTTTTTGGGGGGGGGTGAAAAAAAGTTGATCTAATGAATGAATGATGAGGGAAAAAATCATGAAATTCGATGATCAGATTTTGATGGACGTTAAACTCGATAAGAGGGTGGGAAGGTTTTTATTAGTTTATAAATGGATCACTCCATCTCCCCCTTTCTCTCTCGTTTCTTGGCCAATTTACGTCCAAATGTGTTATTGTTTATAAAAGAAATAAAACAAAATTTTTAGGATAATATTATTAAAAGGATAAAAAAAATTTGTTGTCTGTTTAATGTTTAAAACTGTATAAGTGTAGAGAAAATGGAACGTGAGCAGTGGATTTAGTAAAAAAAAAAAACTTTAATTTAAAAAAGCACCCCCGCCAGGAACGCAGTTCCTTACGCCTTTTCTTCAAATTCGAATATAATTTAATATGAATATTATTTAAAAAATAAAATAATTATCTTTTTTTTTATTATAAAAAACATTCACACTTTTTTCTCATTCACACTCACACTCACACACACATTCACACAGTATTTTCGGCAACTCAGGCCATTCAAGACTTTAGACGATAACCGTTGTAATTAATATATCTATTGTGGGTTCAGGCATTTCTATTTAAGCCATCTGGTATCCAAATGGCTTAAATAAAATCATCGGACTGCCTGGGTCCGAACCCGCGACGTTTGGTTTAGGAGGTAGGCACGCTACCTACTACGCCAAACTCGGGGGGCAAAATAATTATCTATTTTTATTTTTTTTATTTTCTAAAAACACATTTTTTCCAACTGAAACATCAATTAAACTTTCGAAGTCTTAATTCTAAATTTGAATATTGGCTTAATGTCACCTTTTTAATTTTTAATACAAGACGCCATAATAAAAAATAAATTCTAAATCCAAATTATTTTTTTAAAACTTCTTTGTCTTAAAATAAACTTTTAGTTCCTTAAAATTCTATTAATTTTTAATTAAAAAAAAAAAAAAAAAAAAAAAAAAACGAAGAAAATCCTAAATAATTTTTTAATGATCATTTTTCATTCATCTATTTATTTATTTATTAACTGATTTAACCTTCAGACTTTATTTTAATTTCACTTTCAAAATAATTATTTTCAAATAACGCTTGGTTTTTTATTTAATTAAATTTTATCTGAACGGAAATAAAAAAAGATACAAAAAATAAAATAAGTATACCTACATTTTCAATTTAGATAAGATATATCGGAAAGATATTCCATTCATAAGGAAATCCGTTATTACGTTAAACAGATGATCAAATTGACCTCGCACAAAAGAGTCGATAAAAAACAAAAGGAGGGTGAGAGAGGAAACGAGGAAATTTAAACAACGATATTATTATTATTAGTATTAGGGGTGGAAAATTGATTATGTTGTCGTCACGAAAGGTGAGAAAAAAAATTATTCAAAAATAATAGAATAGGGGAAAAAAATAAATGACTATTTCCTAAACATATCTTTAACTTTGATTTATTTATTTTTATGAATCATTAGAAAATGGGGTATTTGGTGGGCAACCGAGCTAAGACTATCATCTATATCAGGTCTATTCTCTAAGCAAAAATGTTAACTTTTAACATCTGTAAACAACATTAATTGGACCGTTTATTTTGAAATTGGTGTAAGTCCATTTTCTATTTTTTTCGAGAAAATGAAAGGTTAACATATCTGTTTATAAACAAATCTATTTACCGACCAATTTTCAATTGTACAAAACATGGGAATTTTTTAAGAAATTAACCACTAGCTAGTTATACATATAAAATTTACATTAATTTAAGCATAAATTATATGATATCTCATTTTAAAAAAATGGACTTAGTGGTCTAAACTTTCAAAATAAACGGTCCAATTCATTTTAACACCTCCTTGCCTCAAATAGCTATTCTCTAAACAAAAATTTAAAGCTAAAGCGTTAACATTTAGTAAATAGTGTTAAAAATTAATGTCATGTCTAGGGAGTGCCTTTAATATTTATATACTATATAGAGAGGGATTCATGTCAAAATTTCGATGTCGATATTTTGATGGATATACACGTTTTGAGGTCCCCTGAATCCAAAAAAGTCGTCTGTCTGTGTGTTTTTGTATAACAAATCGGATTTTTATTTTTTTCAATATGGCGTACAGTTCTTTAAGATTTGAAAGAGTCATAATTTCATTGTAAATTGGATGTGGAATTCAAAAATAAAAATAGTTTCATATTGTGTCAAAATCGTATCACGGTTAAAAATTAAAATTGTCGTTTATTTTTCAAGGATCTTATTATCCGATATAGCTCTTATTTTTTTTTCCTATAAGCTACCATCTCCATCCCCCAAAAAATATCTAAAATTCATATCAATCGATTCAGCGGTTCCTTAAAAAAAAAAAAAAATTCTGATTTTTACATGTTTTGATTTTTCTCAAAAACCAATTGAGTAAGCGATCTTAAACTTTCAGGATCTTATTATTTTATTAGTACTACCTACAAATCATCTAAGTATCGTTGAAATATCTTCCAAGGACAAATTCACTGTACTTATACCCCTAGGGCCTTTGTTTTAAAAAAATGCGAGCCAAGTGATCTAAACCCAAGGAGGTCACCTCCTCCCTCTGGGCATAAATAAAATTCGCCACTTTTTCCTATATTAGATGTATAATATCAGATTATTTAAAAGATTAATAAAAACTTGTCCTTCTTTAGTTATTATTATTTTTTAATTATTATACTATTTGAGTAAAAAAGAGGTCAAAAAAAAAGTTCTTTCTCATTCTCTTTTCTAATTTTCAAATTACATAACGCCCCAGAGCTATTTAATTTATTTTTTGTGTGTTTCTCTCCCTCTCCCTCTCCAAAAATTAAACAGAAATTAGATTTTATTGGTAAAAAAAAGTTCTTTTTTTTTGAGAGGAAAAAAAAAAAAAAAAATTAAATGTCAGCGTTGGTTATCTTCTTTTAGCTTCATATTAATTTATTTTAATGAAAAATAAATATTACTTATTTATTTTTACTAAAAGGCTTTATTTATTTTTTCAATTGAATTCAATTTGGATATGAAATTGACTTGAATACCAGAAACTAAAGCCCAAATTTTTATGGAACTGATAAATAAAATAAATACCACTAGTTAAGGACAAAATAATTTTTGTTTTGTGGGTTTTTGAATTGTGATTAATTTGGCGATACTTTCAGATATCTCAATTAAAGTATCGATACTTTCAAAATATCGAAACGAACGTAGTGATGTTGAGAAAAATATTGATACTTTTAAAAGTATCAAAGTGTCGCATGCACAACCAAACCAACCGGGCCCGCCTAAGCCACTCTTGCCATTATGGCCCCTCCTTCCCAAACAAAACAAACACAAAAAAAATTAATTTAAAAACCACTCCTTAAAATTTTCCTAAATCTCAAAAATTTTTCAGGAATTTTTTTTTTTTTTTTTTTCGAAAAAAAAATCCTCTTTTCTGGAAAGAAAATTAATTTATTTTAGATAGAGCCAAATAATCGCCCCCCCCCCAAAGAAATTTTCTTGTGGTGCCCTCGGGGGAGCAAAAATAATTTAAATTTTTCCTTTTTCTCCCGCTCCCCCTTCAGGGTGGCCGCCCAGGGGGCAACTTGGTTGGCTAGGGGGCCCTGCCACTGTGCACAACCCTACCTCCCTGAAATTTTTTGAAAAACTATAGTGGGAACGGGAAGTATATGTATGATCTTTCTCAACACTCAGAACAAATATTTTTTTTAGAGCCGCTTTTTTCTTATAGATTAAAATTTTTACATTAAGTGCAGACATAAAATCCATTATCCTATAAATAGACATAAGGGCGGGTGATTCTTTCACACGTTATTTAACAATTACGTAGAAGGGATATTAAAAAGCCATTTCCGCGTTGATTTAAGGCTTAGAGTAAATCAATGTTAACAAGGAAATCTCAGAGGGTGGCTTACTTGCTATTATGATGTCAATTAGGTCATCCAGGGTGGTCTGCTAAATACAAAGTGATGATTAATTGAACACACAACTAGCGATTAGATTATAATCAGAGATATCTCTCCCCCTCCCGAAACATACCTTGGTCATATAATGAATGGTTCTTAAATTTCTCTTTGTTTATGGTGGAAGATTAATTGTTTAAGGTGGAAGTGCAAGTTAATTAAACTTTTCATTCTACAAATCCAATAACGTTTCAAGTTTCTTGAGGACTAAAATTTCATATTAAGGTGAGCGTCTCGGGATGCTAATTTTGGTAGTTTCCAGGGGCCATAAATTTGAAACTATCGACCTCAAATTTATTTTAAATTAAAGCTATTTAAAATATCTACAACTTATAGAAGCGCTTTTTTGATTTTCGAAAAAATATTTTTTTTTTTTAGATTAATCGCATTAAATAAAAGATATTTTTAAAAAATTCGCTCTATAACTTATAGATAACTAAATTAGTAATCATTGTGTTAAAAAATAATTAATTTTTTACCCTTAATTAATTAGGTGGAAACTTTCAAATGAAATGGAATAAATCCCTTTGTATTCCTATGGGAAAAACTAACGCCATCTCTTGCCGCCTAGAGTAACTCGGTCGTCTATCGTGTCCTAACGGTTTTTCGAGACGCGCACCTTAAATAATTTTTTGGAAAAACGAATATAAAAATATTTTTTGTTTGTTTTAATATACGGTACATTTTATTTAACATTATTCTGGGAGTCTTCTTTAGCCATATACCAACGAGAATCGAATCCATCAACATTGTTGAAAACAATTTCTATTTTTTTTTTTTTTTTTTTTTTTTTTAATCGGCATTCGTGTCAATTAACACACAAAAACAGACGAGATTGTCAAATCAATACTCTTAAAATCTCCATCATTTTATATAATAATTTAAAACAAAACATTAATTAAATAAAATATATACATATTTCTCTGACTTTTATTACTTTATTAAATAATTCGTAAATTACATTTTTTTATATTTAATTTAATTTTATATAAAATATCGTAATTTTTTTAACAGTCTAATTGAAATTCCTTTATTTATTTAGAAAGGAATTTTTTTCTGATTATTCTCTTTTTTTTACTGTCTTCCTTCAAGCGAGAAAATTATTTCCCCTTCTTTTTTTTTTTTTGAGTTGTAAAAAAAATAATTTTTTTTCATTCAAAGT